>PVHX01002631.1:34661-163112 GCA_004024805.1 Geosciurus inauris | reverse complement strand
TATATATATATATATATTTATATATATTTTTTATCAACCATCTTTACTATACCCATTCCTATAGTAATTTTTGTGTTTTATTTAGAGACAGGGTCTCACTGAGCTGTTTAGCGCAAAGCCTCTTTGAAGTGTTTAAAGTTAGCATCAGCCTCTTTCTGAAACTGGACAAAGATAGCCCTCCAAAAAAGAAAGTGACTTGCTTAAGTTATGATCATTGATGTAAAACCTTTAGACAAAATACTAACAAATCAAAAATAGTTATCTATCAAAGAGTTCAATTCACATGGTCAAGTGGACTTATCCCAGAACTCCACAGATAGTTTATTAGGAACGTTATCAACATATACACACACCAACAGGCCCTATATAGCATTACATAGTTACTTTACATTAATAAATCTAAAAACAAAAATATCTGATTTTTAAAACCCAGTAAGGACAAAAAGTCTCTATTAGACTATATATCTCAAAACAAGTGCTAGCACACTTAATGTAAATGGGAGTGCCATTCCCATTAAAGTAAAAATAAACAAGAATGCTCAGTGTCTCCTTTTTATTTTAAACATTCTCAAAGTTCTAGCTGAAAACAATGCAACAATGAAAGATAAATAACATGCTGAATACAAGAAATTCCATATACCTACAAGAAAATACATATTATCAACTGAGAAACTCTGGGAATAAAAAGTTCAGTAAAGTTTGATTTTCAATACATAAAATTCATTAACTTTCTTAGTTATAAGTAATAACATTTTAAAATAGAAATATTTAATCATAACAGAAACAAACAAAATACTTAAAATAAAGGTAAAAAACATAAAATACTTAGGTATATTAAAAAACATAAAATACTTAGGTAAGGCATAAAAACTTGAATAAACAAAACAACATACCATGTAAGAATATGGCTATATTTAATATAAAAAATTCTCAGCAGGGCACAGTGGTGCACACCTGTAATCTCAGCACTTTGGGAGGCTGAGACAGGAGAATCACGAGTTCAGAACCAGCCTCAGCAATGGCAACTCAGTGAGACTGTCTCTAAATAAAACACAAAATAGGGCTGGGAATGTGGTTCAGTGGTCAAGTACCCCTGAGTTCAATCCCCAGTACAAAAAAAAAAAAAAAATTCTCCCTCAAATTCTTCTATAAATTTAATCAAATAGGAATTTTTGGTACTCAATAAAATTATAGTGTATGATAAACTATTCTGAAAAAATAGGTAGAAAAGGGTTTCAAATTTTCTTAAGAAACTACAGAATGTTAAACTATATTATAAAGTCAAGATAATTAAATACAAAATGATAACTATGCAACAATCTCTAAACAAATGCTAGTATATGGGTTAGGACCATGGCTTATGAGTACTCTGATATTTCAAACCAACAGGGACATATAATATGACCAAGAGATCAGAACAATCCAACTCAAATTCAGAAAGTGAGAAACTATAAGCAAATTATGATAATTCATTATCTAATCTGTTTTTATTAAGAGAGCAATGACAAATGTCTTCTGGATGATATTTCTCATGCTCCTTACAAGCAGGTCAGACACACAATGAATTATAAATGTAAAAGCTTTGACAAACAATAAATTCGTCATCAAAATTTTAAAACTCTTCACTGAAAGAATATATTCAGCGAGGCATGGTGGCGCATGCTGGTAAACCTAGTGGCTTGGGAAACTAAGGCTGGAAGATCATGAGTTCAAAGCCAGCCTCAGTAACTTAGCTGAGGCCCTAAGCTACTCAGTGAGACCCTGTCTCTAAATAAAAATATTTTAAAAAATGCTGCACATGTGGCTCAGTGTTAAGTGTCCCTAGGTTCAATGCCTGGTACCAAAAATAATAATAATAAATAAAAAATTCAGTTGTAGCTACTTTTCCACGAAGAACAGGATTAAGTTTAAATCCCAATTCACATGAAATATCCAAATAAATTCAGATACATAAAGTTAAATATTAACACTGAAAACATACTATCAGATGCACCTAGAAAAGGCTGAAATCATTTAATACTTCAACAAGCATTGTCCCTAGTCTTCAGCACTATACATTCATTCTTTTTTGAGATATTCTACTTCTAGAAATTCAAAGCAAATCAATAATCAGAAACATAAAAATTAAATAATTAAGGGTAAATACTTCAAAATAGCTTATAACTAAATATAATTATATTATTAAATAATATTAATTAAATAATATAATTAAACAAATAAAATTTAAATTTAAATAAGATTTAAATCTTCATCAACTTGTAATTTAAACCATTTATTATTCCTTACTCAAAAGAATATTACACAAACATTACAAATAATGTTGCTGAATAATATTTAATGGCATGAGGCAGTTTTATTTTTAAAATAAGTTTTACAAATTATGAGTAGTAATAAATATATATACAGTGTTACAAATGAGTTTCCACACTAATCCCAACTCCAGGAAAGGGTAAAATTTAATTTTAAAGTTATGTGAATGCAAACAAATTTAAGTATAGATAACAAATGTTAAACAGTGGTTTTTCTGGATGTTTTCCCCTCTTTTCTTCCTAGAGTTTCTTCTAAAAAAAGCTTGTTTAGTTTACCAAATTTGCCATATTAAGGAACCACTGTTCTATAATTTTAAAAAAGCTGTACTGTAACTGGCACACAGATAAGGAAATTCCACTTCTATGAATTTGTAACTAAATAATTACACATACAAATATTTAAGTACAATGGTCATCTCAGAAATATTTAAAATAGAAAGTAAGTATAAATAACTTAAGTGCATAAAAAAGAAAAGTTCAATTAAATCAGGTATAGTACCTCTGTAGAATGTCCATTAACACTCTTTTAGAGGAATATTCAATGACAAGAAAAACTTTGAAAAAATAACATTTGATTAAAATATAAAATGGCAGCCTCATTTAAAAAATAAATACATAAACATATTTATATAGAAAGCATATACAGTATTATAAAAAGACTGGAATGAAACAACAAAGGCTAAATTGATTATCTCTAGACAATGCATTGTCAGTGGTTTTAATTTTCTTCTTAACACCATTCTGTTTTCCAAATTCTCTACAAAGTGAGTTTGGCAAGCATGATATACATACAAGAATATCCAAAGGAGAAAGGGGAAGGAGGAGAGGAAATTTAAAAATAAAGCAGCCATCTGTCCTACTGCTTTGAGTTAGTTATAGAATTTAATTCATTTTACAATTTAAATGACACTAAGGGAAGAGATTATTTTATCTACCACATGAATGCATAGGCATTTTTTTTAAAGGAGAAGCATTGTTCCAAGGATATACTTTTATTTTCAAATGTATACTTTCAACTTAAAGTTTTATAATGTATATTAGTTTAAATGTTAAAAGTATTACTTTTAAAGGGTACAAATAAAAGTAGTTAGTAAAAATGCCACCCACTATTTGAAAGTTATATTGACTATTTTATCAGGAATAAATGTCTTAATATTTTACTCTTAATGGAGTACATAAAATTACATTTAGTTAATTACTCTTTTCTCCTCTAAAAGCATTATGTTACATATACTTGTAAGTCAGATAAGGAAAACACTACATTTCTTATTTTGATAACAGTAGAGTGAGTTTCACTTAAGATAATTTTTAAAGTTATATGAAAGCTTAAGGTCAACAAACATGTTTGTAAGAAACATTACATGCAATGATTAGTAGCTATATACTAAAATCACAAAAATTTTTAAAAATGTGACATCTACAACACCAAGAATATTCATATTACTATTCCTGCAAATCAATATATCCACTGAAGCTTTACTAAAAATATACATTCATAAAAAGAAATTGTTTAAAAACTAGATAAATAAAACATTTAAAATATTTGAAAAGTATTTATAACTAAACTAGGAATTATTGTACCCAATCTTCCTATAATTATTGCAATAAATAAATGACTGTTTAAAGCTTTTATCCCACATACATGAAATCTAGAGTATGGTATTTGTTCCTGTTTTCAGATAAGTAATCACAATTGGAAACCTCCTGAAGCTTTAATTTTCAGAAATGCCCCTTAAAGCATCATCATATTCATACTTTTAATAACTTAGAAAAATTATTTGATATAGATGATACAGCATCTCATACCTCAGTTGTCAAACGTTTTTCAATCTTTACAATGAATGATTGAGATCTCTAAGATTTTGTTAACTAATCACAGATAATACATGTCTCTCCTCAACCTCTGTAAATATTTTTGTATGCCATAAGAAATTTTTTTGTCCTAGCCAACAAACTGCTACCAGAATAAACACTTAAAACTTGATGTTTCAATTTTAAATTGCTGATGTAAGTTTATGTAATTACATTACCCCCACCGACATAATGTAAGACCAGGTGCCAAATAACCCTTAGTTTTATACTTACTGAAGTACTAAACACAAAAACCTTAAATGAGTCTATATACTTAAGATTTTTCCTGGTACAACACCAGAGTTTGGTTTTTTGTTTGTTTGTTTGTTTTCAAGGGTCTAATGAGAAAAGCATGTAACCAATAAAACAAAAAACTGGTTCTTTGAAAACGTAAATAATATCAATATCAACTTCTAGCTAGATTGACAACAAAAAAGAGAAAGCACAAATTATCATTAATGGGATCAAAACAGGGGTTATCACTACAGACCCTGCAGATATTCAAAATGACAATGAAAATACTACAACTCATTTGACAACATAGAAGAAACAGACCAATTCCTAGAAATTTACCACAACTCATTCAAAATGAAATACATAATTTGAATAGCCCTAAAATTATTAAAGATTAAATTTCTAATTTAAAAGACTATCATATATGGAGGGCTGGGGCTGTAGCTCAGTGGTAGGGCGCTTGCCTAGCATGTGTGAGGCACTGGGTTCAATCCTCAGCACCACATATAAATAACAAATGAATAAAATAAAGATCCATCAACAAATAAAAAAAAAAAAGACTATCATATATGGAAATCTTCAGAATCAGATGGTTTCACTAGGGAATTCTACCAAACATTAAGAATTAACACCAATTCTACTCAAATACTTGCAGAAAATAACAGGAAGGGATGCTTCCCAAGTTCTACCAGGTCAGTATTATCATGATACCAAAAGGAGATGAAGGAGATGGAGCTTGGGATGAAGGAAGAGAAGGGGGAAGGGAAGAAGCAAAGGGAAACACCATAAACCAGTATACATCCTGAGTATATATACACATTCTTAACAGAATATTAGCAATTTTACACACCAGCCCTAGGGCTTATTCCACAGATAAAAAAAAAGTCTGATTCGATATTTTAAATCAGTCATGGTAACATACCATATTAATAGGCTAAGGAAAATCACACAAGCTTATGCAGTCATTGGAATACACACAATAAATCTTCCTTGTATTCAATTTGGATAAAATCAACTATATCCATAAATTTTATAGGGCTTACCTATATATAATAATTTTCACCAACAAATAAAAACTGAACCTATATCAAATTTTATGAAACAGATGCCGGAATTTTTGAGAACCCCAAAAAACAACACATTAAATTCTTTTTTAAAGTTGTTAAAATTTAAAACAACTTTAAATTTAAATTTAAAACTCTGTTGTGGTTGTTAAAATTCTGTACTACAAATAGGATGCCTGCATGCTCTCTCAATTGAGAAAGAAAACTGTCTTACCATAATTAAACTGACTGTTGGACTTTTCACAGTTAATGATGTTAAACCTATAAGCAACACCTGGCCGCATTCCACTGACTTCAAAGTAAAACCACTGATGATAATGATTGCTGTTTATATCTGAGTTCAGAATCAGATCATATTCATTTCTGAAAATAGAAGGTAAACATATCTGATGAAAATTAGGAAAATATTTGTGCACATACAGAATGAGATCATTTTAAGTGACTTACTTTCTTATTTGGATTACTTTGCGTAGATTCCCAGATTCAAATTTGGAGTTAAACTTCAAAATATCTCCTTCTTCTGGAATGGTATAACTAGACAAATATTTTTAAAAAGTATACTAAAATACATTGCATTTAAACAGATGATCAAAAAATAAAACTACACTCAGATTAAAAGTGTTATCACTTTTGCTGCATCACATCCCTCATCATTTTTAAAGCAAAAGATATAGTGAAGTACAAAATTTGACATTTATAGACCAAAAAAAAAAAAAAAGAAAGAAAGAAAGAAAAACTATAATTACAACAAGAAACTTGTTCTTACAAGTATACTAATATAATTGAAACTTTTAATTCACCGGATAAAAGTCATTTCTAAAATACTGACTAGTAGATTAAAAAAAAAACACTTGTTTTTAAAACTGCATTTAACCTATATGAGTAGCAATAATGCTAATAAACCATGCAGTTCCCAGGAGAAAACATTACCTTCAATTTAAAAAGCCATTATTTAATTAGCACCAAAAAGTTACAGGTATTATCCTCATTTTACCTGTTCATTATTTTAGCAATTATTTACTGAGCACCTACTAGATTTCAGATAATTGTTTTAGTTGTCTGTTTGGTTCTCTGATTCAATAAAAAATTTTGCTTTTCTGGAAATTACATTGTAATAGGGGAAACTAAGGCTCCAAGAAGCTCAATGATTTTTTCCAAAGTCATTTCAGTTAGAAATAATAACAGTATGCCAAACTTAGGGTTCTTGAGTTTCTATCTTTACCATGTCTGCCCAGTTTCTCCAACACAGAATTATAAACAAAGTAGAGGTTTGTTTCTCATACGAATATTGTTGTAAATTTGGTCATTAGCATGGGTATAGCTTTTACTCTCATCGCTCTACGAAAACTCTTTGTAAAAGTGTTTTATCTCCTCCAAATATGATCAGTAAAACGTGAAGTTTCCCTTAGAATAATCAGGGAAAGGAGACACCGTCCAAGGCTAACTGAACTTTTCATTTGAGAAAACAAATGACTGAATAATAGTCACAGTTGACATTTGTAATTTTCATTTATTTACTTATACTTAAATTCCAAAAGATGATATAAGTGATAATCTGAAGTGGTAAATGACTAGCATGCCAAGGATCACAAACAAATGGCTTCAAAGATAAGTCACATAACTTAAATAAATGAAGTTGGCTGTAAGCTGTAAAAGACAAGATGGAGTGGTGGAAACCATGGAGAATTAGCAAGCATGTGCTTCATTTTTAAGGGAATGATAAGTTGTTGTGCTAAGGAAATGAAAGTTCAATGTTGCAGGACATGTTAGTATTTCACATGAAATCTCCATTCTTTTAAGTGGAGGTAATTTTATTTAAAAACAAAAGAAAACAAACAAACAAAAAAAACAGCATTAGGCTGGGTGCGGTAGAAGGCTGAGGCAGGAGGATTGTCAGTTCAAAGCCAGTCGCAGCAACTTAGCAAGGCCTTAAGCAACTTAGCGAGAACTTGTCTCTACATAAAATATGAGAAATGGCTAGGGATGTGGCTTAGTGGTTAACCCCTGGTACAAAAAAAACAAAAAACAAACAACAACAACAAAAGGCATTAGTTAATGGCCTATAAAATCCACCAAAACAAATAAAAGTTTGTGATATATTCAATTTAAGTAAATAAACAGGATTTACCATAATTATTTTATCCTTGTCAAAGGATGAAAACACACCAAGGATAAAGGATAAAGTAAGCTGAAATTAACTGTATTTTTTTTTTATTTTTTAGAAATAACTCTAAAATTTTACTGTAAAAATAAAAATAAGGTTTTTAAAATCAGACTTACTTGGGGTTATCTAAGTCATACACCACTCGATCTATGATATCAGTCTGATGTATTAGCCTCTCAATATCTTGGGCAATTTTTGTCCTGAAATCATAAAAGAGAAGTTTGATCAAAATCCACTATTATATATATGCCAATGCACAACTTTCTCCAAAATAAGTTTTGGATGAAAAGGTGTAAAATGATAAAGTCCAATAGTGGGAGAGAAGATGAGAGGGAAGAAGGCAGGAAAGGAAAAAAAAAAAGAAATGAAGTGAGGGGAGGGGAGTAAGGAAGGAAGGAAACCAAGAAAGTCTATTAGAAATAGTGTGCATTAGCTGGGTGCACTGGTGCACACCTGTAATCCCAGCAATTCCAGAGGATGAAGCAGGAGGATCACAAGTTCAATATCAGCCTGGGCAACACTGTCTCACGATAAAAAAATAAAAAGGGCTGTGCATGCAGCTCTGTGGTACAGTGACACTGGTTCAATCTCCCATGTACACACAAAAATAAAAATAAATAAATAAACAAACAAATAGAAAGAGGGGTTGGGGAGGGAGGGAAGGTACGGATTTGCTAACCCTTAGGCTCATAATTTTGTATATATAATAGCAGCAGCGTTAGAAGTGGTTAAGACTTGAAAAGTGAGATTACATAAGAAGATTTTTAAAAACCCACCTAGCTGTGAATTTGGACAAAATGCAATTGACAATCAGTCTGCATGTTTTGCAGAATCCCCCTTCTTCTGTGGTGGGAAAGGAAAGGTGGAAGAAAGGGAGACACCTGTGTCAGAGTGAAAAGTGGACCCTGCGTCCCCAGGATTCTCTGAGCTGCATCTCCTCCTGAATCAGTCCAACAAAATAGATACTAACTGGAAAATATCTAATATCCCTGTCACTGTCCTAGAAGACTGAGCCACTCACAACTCACAATCTTCCCCATCAATATTTAAGTTAAGACAATGATCACCAGGTGGCACCAAACTGCAGCCAAAACAGAATAGATTTGGATCCTGAAGCCAGATGCTGGAACTCCAGGTAGGCCAGTCAAAGTCCTGCTAATGTTAATACATTGCTACTTTTCATAGCATAGCTTGTTCTTAAGGAGAAAGTCTAACTACATAAACTGATTTAAATTTTAAGTTTGCTCATTTCAGCTAAAGATAGGTAATGAAAAATTATAACTGTGGTTTACAGATTCAGGGGGAGCAGAATAAGTTAGTTCTCCAAAATGATTATAATAAAACCTCAACAATACACTACACACTTAAAGTCTCCTTAACTTTAGGCAAATCTGAAACTAGCCTCCTGCACGAAGACACCACTCCATGATTAGAAGATACTAACAACATCACAGTATAACCTCAAATTCAAAATAAGCCAAGAACCTGTGAAGAATGAAATGTATTATTGGGAAAATATTAAAATGTGTACCAGTTAAATATATAAGAAAGTCACTGAAAAAATAAGAAAGTACAATGCCAATAATTCTTAATTACTAAGCAAGAATAATTTATTCTTAAGTTTCTATAAAAATAACATTACTGACAAACTAGTCTATCAAGATAAAAAAAATCTAGTTTCAAAGGATTAAGCTATAAATTTTTAATTTAATGTCGTAACTTTAAAATGAGTCTTTCTAAAGAAACAGACTTTAAAAAGCTATCAGTCATAGTGATAAACAAATTCAGAGTTTATATTAATTAGACCTTCCAGACCTTCAACAAAGTTTTTCATACACTCAAAGATATCACACACGCAAAATTTTAAGTGTTCCAGTATGGATGCATTACTAAAGACACCCATTTATTTAATTAAAGAGGTTGATACAGACCACCAATGTGCAAAAAATAAATATAAAAGTTTGGGTTGTTTTATTTAGGAAAATGATACTGAAAGAATAATTACAATAGCTCAGTTCTATAACTATGTTCTACAATATGAAACAGGTTCAGAAAGTACAAGGCCTGCCTGGCACACACCTATAATCCCAGTGACTCAGAAGCTGATGCAGGAAAATTGCAAGTTTGAAGCCAGCCTGAATACTTACCAAGATTCTGTCTCAACATAAAATAAAAAGGGCTGGGAATGCAGCTCAGAGGTAGAGTGTTCAATCTGTGGGTTCAATTCCCAGTACCAACAACAACAAAAAAGTTGCCAAGTAGGAAACAGGTGAAGGCCACTGTACCTAATTTTTTTCAAGAAATACCAGAAATTTGACTTTCTAGTACAATCTTCCAAAGATTCCAATGTTAGTAACAAGTTTTAATTTAAAAAAAAAAAAAAGCCCAAGCCCAAGTTAAGCCAAATCGTACACAAGTTGTACATGGCCACTGTTTTTCAACCTCTGACACTATATTTTTAGGAACCATTAATTGCCATTTATATTGGACCTGACCTAAAATAAATACCTGAGGGAAATCTTTGTCCTGTTGTAAGCCCTCTTTAATGAAGAGGAAATATCATATTTTATTCAGATATGTATTTGTGTACCTAGGTTTCATAAAAGAACATTAATCCTTCCTTTACACATTTGCCTATTAAAATATATGGCTTTCCAGTCAAAACAAAACATGTACTTTTTAAATATTACCTCAAACTTAATGACATTCAACATTTATCAAAGACTTGGATCAAGAAAATAATTTATGCAGGGCAGTCTAGAACATGTGCAGCCCATTCAGTCCATATGCAAATCATCACACCATATGCAGCTACCCACCAAAGACTGTTATTTTGTTAAGTTTTCAACCACAAAAGCCACACTGTAAGAAAAAAATTAATGAACCTCATTGCCATATTTATGTAAGGAAATTATAGGAAATGTTAATTACTTAACAAGGTTCCCTGAGGATCCATACTATCTTCTATAAAGAAAATCCAAGATAGTCTTCTTTACAAGATGGTATGGTTTATTCACATGTGTGCAATCAAGATATCTCACTCTCTCTCTCTGTCTCTCATACACACACACACACACACACACAATGTTTTAAAAACAGACATGATCTAGACCTGAGTTTGACTCTTGGCTCTGCCAAGCAGTTTTCACTTCAAATAAATTACTCAAAAATCCTGAACTTCAACTTATTCTTCTGTGAAACAGAGAAATAATAGCACCTCCTTCATAGAGATGTTACGATACCAAGTGACACGCTTTATATGCACATATATACACAACATATAAAATGCTTTTTACTTAATTAATTCTGTGTCTGGCCCATAAAAAGCATTCACTAAATCCATCTGCTGCTTTTGTTCCTACCAATATTTCTACTGCTTCCTGAATTCCAGAAGTACTTGTGTTTCTCCCAAAGCTATTTTATACTTAATATGAACAAATCTAGAATTGTTTTCCTTATATTATTTTTCCACAATTCTTCACCTACTTTTTGATTAAACTTTCTGAGTAGGTAATATACTGACATTGTAAAAATATGACATAAAAGCATAAATGAAAAGCCTCCTTTTTTCAACACAATCCATATCCTCTAATGACTCAATCAAATAACTACTTTAACTACTTTCCTTCCAGATTTTCCTTTATATATAGACACTAATTCAGAGTGCCTTTACCTCCTTCTGCCTTTCCCTCTTTGTTTTTAATGTCAGAAAGACAAGCACCATGCTTATTTCATTTAATAATATATCTTATACCTCTTTCCATTAGTGCACAGAGTGATTTTGGTTTTCCAAACATTGAACAGAATTCACCAAACGGATATATCATAATTTACTTAACTTTGATTGATGGGCACTCAAGTATATCTCATAAATTCCCAATGTGTCAAAGGAAATTGTAGTGCTAATTGTGATAGACCCTGTCAGAATGCCCTCCACAAGAGGTATTATCACTGACAGTCTCACGCTCAATATATGACAGAATTTATTTTTCCCAAGCCTCAGCAATAAAATGTGCTGTTAAACATCTAGATTTTAGCCAAATTCAATATAGAATACTTTAACTTGCATTTATCTTATTTTAAGTGAAGTCGAACGTATTTTTGTGGTTAAGAGCTGCTGTACTTTGTTTTCCTTATTTTTCATTGTTTTATTTTATTAATTATATTTTTAGAAAATACTTTAAATGCTTTTTAAAATAAGCAACATATACTGTATGAAATTATAACATAACAAAATATCTATTACAAAATACAACTAGAGTTTTCTACATATATGAAAAATAATGGAAATAAAATGAAATAAATAAATAAATCAAAATGCTAACAGTGGTCACCCCTGGGGCACAGGACAAAAAAGTGACCTTTCTTCTTTTGTTTTCTTATGGTCTGGTTTTATGGAACACAAAAACAGGAACAAAGCACCAAAAATGCTAATCATACTCTAAAATGAGATGAGCTTTACTTTAATTTTGAAATGCAACTTAAACTAAAACTAGGGTTTAAATGATCATTAGTATGTGTTTATAAGAAACAAATTTTAATGCATTATCTACACAGATAACAAACTTACAATAGACATTTTCCTTTTTTAATGAGGCAGGTTTTGAAGTTTTATTAGTGATACGTACAAGGAAGATAACCACACAATAGAAATTTAAAATGACAGTAAATATATTTTCACTGAGTAAGTTTAGTCTAATGTCTCTTTTTTCTGAAAATGATAAAACAGAAAATCTTCATTAATTTCAGCACTGCTCATTCACAATGGTACCTAAGGAATGGCAAATAAATTACAAAATGCTCATCATTTGCTCAAAAAATATAATTGCAGAAGACTGGGCAAGTTAAGCAAACTGGAAGTGACACCGTCAATGTATTTCAAAAGACAAGCATTTCTGAGTGCTTTTAAATACCAGGTACCTGGCCCATATTAGGTATTTTATTGTATATAAAACCATAAAGTCTCAGACCATCTAGCTATAGGGTTCAGCAAACTTCTCCTGTAAAGGGCCAGATAGCGAACATTTTAGGCTTTGCTGGTCTCTGTCACAATCATTCAATTCTACCATTGTAGCTCAAAAACAGCAACCAAAAACATAATAGACATAGCTATGTTACCAAAAAAAAAACTCTGTGTATACAAATTTCGTTTAATTTTCATATGCCATAAAATACCAATTCTGTCTGAACTGTTTTAATGATTTAAAGGTGAAAAAAAAAATTTTTAGCTTTGTGAGAGAACACAAATGGGACAGGCCAGATTTGGCACATGGGCTACAGTTTCCAATTCTAACCCAAGTGGATGACTATCAATTTTTTTTTACTACGATCAATAAGAAATACATTTAAAAAATCATAACCCAAGTCAGTAGTAGAATGCTTGCCTAAAATGTGCTGAGGCCCTGGGTTTAATCCCCAGTAGTACCAGTACAAAAAAAAAAAAATCATAATCCTACAAAGAGAGGACATAAAAGATTATAATAACGTAGTTGTACCACATGTGACACACTGCTATTCTCTTTTATTATTAGTTACTAATGGGAAATGACTCAAATCTGAAAAACACTCTTTACTTTCAGTCAAGAAAATTGGTATCTAGAGAAATAAAATTACTTGCTCAAACACACACACACACACAGAGTCAGTGGGTGAGCCACATTTAGAACTTGCTTTTGAAAGAACATTCTGCCCTGACAAGACGTCCCTCACCACACCAAACAGCCTCACCGCATTCACTGAATTTAATCCAAGTATTTCTGCTATATGCACTTGTTCTCAGTCTCAAACTAATGCTACTTGAAGGAACAAATAATTTTGGAAAGTTTTCTATTCATTTCTCAGCAATACTGCATAAAAAACTGAAATGGGAGAGAGAAGGTATACACCTTTGAGCATTGAGACTACACTGGCTCACCACAATTTCCACGTGAACACTTTGACATTTGCAGAGTATATATAAAATAAGGAGAGAAAAGGCAATAACTTTCAAATACTAAAGTACTCTTGTCTATACTCTGAAAACATTTTTAAATGAAAACATTTTATTTTTTGTAGCAGTTATAGCTAATGTAACTAACATTGGGGAAAATCCTACACATCTAAATAATATAAACAGAATGATATAAATGATACACATCTAACATAAGCACATATAATACATCTAATGTAATCCTATACATCTAAATAATATAAACAGAATCATATTGTTTCATTAAAATATGAAACTTCATACCCATCAATGTGATCACTCTCAGGACTGCAACTCCATATTGAAATATGATTATATTCCTGCCTCTTACCAAGTATCTGATAGCCAAAAAAAACTGACAAATATATAACAATGGAATTATGGCAAATATGATAAAAGATATTCTTTGCAACACAGTATATACAGATCAGTCAAACCTGGTAATAATCTCCATTACACAAAATGCATGATGCTGACAGACTAGAAGACAAAAGGTTTTAGAGTGCTTCAGAAGTTATGATGCATTTCTGCATCAAGTTATGATGCATCATAAAATCAGAAGGCAGAATAACATTGTCATCAAGGTCATGAAAATTAGTGGGAAATTGTATCTATAGAGAAAGAAATCTTTAAAATTTGTACGGAGGTGTGGCCGCCCAGCCCTCAAAGGTGTACTTGAGCCCAACCCCATTTTTCTCACACTGCAGATTTTCTGGAAGCAAATAGATAACAGAGTTTTAAATGACTTAGTTTCTCTGCTCTTGTTTGAGCCCTACCTCCTTTGCTCTTTAACTTGCATATCAACACACCTATCTGTAAAACACATATGCCAACTCTCACTCATCTCTTGATCTTTTATCATGCTGTTTATCTTGTAGTATCAAAAATATATCTTAAAGTTTTGAACATTAGACAAACTCAGTGGTACAGTATACTGTACACGGGCAGTAAAATGTCTGTAACTTCAGGAAAAAGTCCTATGGTTGGCCTAATATCCAAAAAAAAAAAAAGTTAAGACTCTAATCTGTAAAATCAACTTGCAGAACAATTCCAAGGCCAATGTTTCAGGACAAGTTGAGAGAAATCATAAATATTAAGAGAAGAAAGGGCTGGAGACAAGCCACAATAGTTCCCAGCTTGAATAAATCCTTCCACCCTTAGGACAGTGACATGTCCATTCACAGTTAAACCAGACAATGGAGTAGCAAGTGGGTAGCCGAGTTCCACACACAGTCCCTATTGCTACTGTATAAAAGCAACTCTACCTCCTTAAGCCCTTCTGAGCCAATAACTTTTGTCCAGATAGCAAAATCTTTTCCCACCTCCTGGTCCTAGACACAAAGAGGCTAGAATCTCCATTCAGTTACCACAGCTTGTAGTCACATTGTACCCTTGCTGTGTCTCTTGCAATTAAGACTGCACCAACCATGAGGACTGGACTTCTAATCCAACAGAGCCCAGAGGTGCAGGGACAGAAAGTAAAATTCCCCTTGTGGGACACTAGGAGCTGCAGTAAATAGCACACACCTCTCACCTCCTGGTTCCCAGACACACATATTCTTTCTACTGGGGATATAGAACTGTGCAAAAATGTCTAGCTAAGTGCATCAGCTGAAAGACTGACTCATCCATACAGAGTATTTCCTTGGATTGAGAGTTTCACCTATGCGGTTTGCAACACACTACAAGGTCAGCCGCCTCTAGATGGTGCTGGCTGTGATTTAGAAGATGCCACAGCCTGGCCCACTCTGAAGTACCTTTTCCAGTGAAGTAAGGTTCCTGTTTTGATGCTGTGTGATGTGGAATTCCATACCTATAGACCAAGTAGCCAAATAGTTGCACTAAATACACTAAGTTGCCAAGTAAAAATGATGAATTATACTAGGTGTTACAGATAAAAACAAATAAATAAGATGTAGTTGTTGCCTTAGAGAAGCTTTTAATATAAGGAAATCAAATATACACAGTAAGGTCTTCCTTTTCCATTCAATACTATACTCATAATAAGTGCATATAGATTATTTTAGATAGTGATAAGCCATCATCATAAAGCTTTAGCCATGATCACCAAAAGTGGTCTGGACACACCAAAAAAAGTTATTCTCTATTTATAATATCTGTTAATAGTTTTTTAATATCTAATATTACTTGGCAATATTTAATAATTTTACTATCTGCTTTTATGAATCTCAAATTTTTACATTATATATATAAAATGAACATTTCAATTTTTACTACAAAATAATACTGTCCATATTACTTTATTTATAGCCTTTTTTCCACATTCTTTTATCGTTACATAATGATGGGATTTGTTGTTACATAATAGGATATGTATTTATAGCCTATTTAAATAATTTATCTAAGTCAAGTTCAAATGATCAACTACTAAATAAATATTGCTAAGGTAACATTTATTCAAAGATGAACAATTTCAAAGCAATGCTAAATTTCCAAAGTAGAATAAAAAATATAGTAACTTTTATTCAGAATAATTTTTTCCTAAATATCCAAAATTATTCTTTTAATTATGCCTCATATTTTAACAATGGTTTTACTTAAGAAGAGTAAGGGATCTGCAACTCACCTTTGTACACCATAAGGCCTTTCTAAAATAGGCTCTTTGAATGGAGGTGGAATGTGACCAAAGTAATCAGGATAAGCCACCTCTGAATATTCTGGGACAGACTTTGTGTTTTTCACCACCTCAATATAAAGGTCTGGGTCATGGAGTGTAGGTCCATCAGGTACTTCAACTGATGCTTGTTCCACTGATGAATTAGACTCAGTATCTTCATCATCTTCAGTTTCAACCCCAGTACAGCAGAGCTTCCCTAGCTGAACTGTCCGTCCTTCGAAAAGAACATTTCCACAGGTAGCCATGTGTGGACACGCTTTTGTGCACGTGAGAACAGCAAGAGGGAGACTACAGTCCTTCTTGACTTCTGCAGTCAAACCTGGGGCTGTTTGAGAAGGAATATTCTGCAATGTGATTCGATCCAATGCCTTCACAATATCATTGTTTAAGCCATGGGTTGATAAAATAGTTCTATTTTGATCACCTAGCTGCTGTTGTAATGTTCTATCATCAGCTTTAATATCTTCTTTTGTTACATCCATAAAGACAGGTTGGTTCTCTTCCTCTCCTTTAGGAGATACTTTCTCCTTCATTACAGGTCCTTTTCCTAAATTGCCTGAATTCCCAGATGCATCCTCTCCAGCTGTGGGAACAACAATTGGGCCACGTACTTTTCCCTCAAACACAAAAGGCTTTGGTTCTTTGGAGATTAAATCATAGTCCTTTAAAAATAAAAAAAAATATATGTTTAATCTGTTATCTGTCAATATTAAAATACATTAACAAAAGAAAGATCATATTCATTTTATATGCTGCCTCAGAAATCTTACATTTAAAAATTTCAAAGATGGATGAAACAGGAAATGTTTTAATCTCACTAACAAAACAAAATACTTAACCACAACAAAATTTTTAACACATTTTACTTTTTCTACTACAAAAATAATGCCTATGTATCCACAGAAATATGGGAAATTCTAGAAAAGCATAAAGACATTAAAGTCATCCAAAAGTCCTATTAGGAGAAATACAACTAAATCATTGTTAGTTCAACAAATGTTATGAAGTATCTGTTTGGTGCAATATTTATGGGGTATCTCTTTTGTGCCAAGCATTGTTTCAGGCATTTAAGACACATCAGCTTAAAATAGAAAAACAAACTCTTCCCTTGACAGCTTTTATTCTTTTAGGAACGAAAAAGAAAGGATGGTCATTATGACAAGTAATAAATATGACATAAGTATATTTTCTAGAATACTAGAAGGGTGTGAAGTACTATAGCAAGAAGTAGGGGAAAGAACACAAAGAGGTAATTCTATATCACATACAACCAGAGAAATGAAAAGTTGTGCTCCATCTGTGTACAATGAATCAAAATGCACTCTGCTATCATGTAAACCTAAATAGAATAAATAAATAAATTTTAAAAAAAAGAAGAAGTGCCACGAAGAGGAGAGGTAGGGAGCAATTCTAAATATCACTGGTTAGGGAGCTTATTGAGAAGATAAAATATAAGCAATGACTTATGAAGTTGAGGGTGCCACACACAAAGTGCATTTCAGACAGAGAGTACTACCAGAGCACAGGCCCCAGAATGGGTGAGTGCCTGGGGTGTTCAAAGACAGAAAAGGTGGTATAAAAGAACAGAAAGGTGAATTCCAAGAGGCCAAAGCAAGCCAAGTGCCATAGGGCCACACAAGCTAATAAAATAATTTTGGTTTTTACTCGAAATGAGACTGAAAGCAATGGGAGGAATGAGTGCCATGACATGACTTGTGTCTTAAAAATAATACCCTAGCACAGGGTTTCTTAGTCACATCAGTAGATATTTTGGGCCAGATCATTCTTTTTTTGTTTGGTTTTGTATTTCAGAGGGCAGGGTCTTACACACTACAGAGTGTTTAGTAGCATCCCTAACATCTACATCTAGATGTCAGTAGTACTCCCTCCTGCCCACCATTTTTAAAAACCAAGAATATCTCCCAACATTGTTAAAAGTTCCCTTGGAGGCCAACTGGATCTCATTGAGAACTACTATTCTGTGCACAGTGGCACATGCCTGTAATCCCAGTAGTTCAGGAAGTTGAGGCAGGAGGATCCCAAGTTCAAAGCCAGCCTCAGCAACTTAACATGGTCCTGAGCAACTTAGTGATACCCTGTCTCAAAATAAAAAAATAAACGTTAAAAAAAGGGGTGCTGAGAACGTGGCTCAGTGGTTAAGCACACCTGGATTCAATCCCTAGTACCAGAAAGACAGAGATAGAGACAGAGAGAGAGAGAGAGAGAGAGAGAGAGAGAGAGAGAGAGAGAGAAACAGAGAACCACTGCTCTGGTGCTCCTCTAAGAATTGGCTGAGGAAGAGAAAGTAGAAGCTAAGAGTCGAACTAAGAATCTGTTGTAGTAATCCAGGGAACTTGGCTAAGAGAAGATGAATTTTCAACATATTGCAGAACCAATTACTATACTGACAGAACAGATAGATATAGGGTAGCAGGCACATAGAGAGGTCACAGATGATACCAGAAGATTTCCAAGAACAAATGGAAAAGCACAAATCAGGAATTAACTTCTGGACATGCAAAGTATGCCCTATCCACATATAGATGGACATGTAAAGAAGGCAGCTGAATATGAGTCTAAAATTCAGACAAAAAGTCTATACAGAAAAAATAAATGTCAGAATCCTTAACAGACAGATATTATTATAAGTCATTTAACTAGCATTCCTCAATGAAGAGAAACAGAGAAGAGAATAAAAAACTGAGCCTTGGAGCACTCCAATCTTGAAAGCTGGGGAGATAAAGATGAGCTAGAAAAAAAGATGGAAGAGGAAGAGTCAATTCTGCAAAGAAGAAAAGCAGGAAGGAAAAGGGTCCCGGAAGCTACATTTTAAAAAGGATGCACTCACAAGGTCAATTAGCCATTTCTCTTTTATACTTTCAGAAATATTTTGATGTCAGTACCAGAGTTCATCAAGGAAATATACCATAAATGACTTAATCATTGTCTTATTGCTGAGCATGTAATTCTTTATAGAACATAGAATTATTTAAACAGATAATTAAGGTGTATAGTTACATCATTCTATTATAAAGGACTCCATAAATGAAAATCTTTTTGCAAAATGTTTTTGATTTAAGACGATGTCCTAAGCACTTACAAGTACAGGGTCAGAAACTATATTCAATTTTAATGCTTAATGTAAACTTTCAGATGCTTGCCAAGATTTATTTGTATTAACATATTCCCAGTAAACTATATATGAGAGTATCTAATTTCAACTGCTCTCTACCTTGCCAACATCAGGTATTATAGTTTTTTTTTAAGTTTCTAAACTGATAAGGAATATTATCTTACTGTTATTTTAATTTACATTTCTTTAATTATTAGAAATAATTTTCCATGTGTCTAATAAAAGCAAAAATTCTTCATAATTAGTTTGTTTCTAAAATTCAGTACCTTTCTTGTTTTGCTATTTAGAAATTTAGAAAACCTTTCTTGTTTTCTAAATTTTCACATTATATTTACACATATCTCTAGTTAACTCATTTTTGCAGACATTTTTCTGTATTTACAATTTATCTTTTTTTTTAAATAATTTTTTAGTTGTAAGTGGACAAAATACCTTTATTTTATTTATTTATTTTTATGTGGTGCTGAAGATTGAACTCAGTGCCTCACACGTGTTAAGTGAGTGCTCTGTCACTGAGTAACAACCCCAGCCCCCACAATTTACCTTTTAATCTGGGTTAACTTCTTTAAAAACATTAATGTAGTTAAAACTAAGTCTTTTCCTTTGTGATTAATTCCTTGAATGCCCAATGTACAAAAACTAAGGATTCAAACATGATTCATGTCAGCCCCTGTACTATATGTAATCCAAGCAAACAGTGGAGGCACAAAGAAGGGATAGTAAATTTACATAAAAAACACTTGCAGGAAATACGATGGTCAGTATCCACCCCACAAAAATGTTTATTATTCCATGAGATTTTAAGTATGTTAGTAAGTGGATAAGAAAGCAAGGATAAAGGCCAAAACTTAAGAAGCAAACTAAAGAAGGAAGCTAGCTTTCGCTCTGAAAACATTTCTAAACCAGGTAACTGTGGGTATAGCTTTTCCCACTTCAACAAGAATGAAGAACAAAAGATAAACCGAGAACTAGAAAGGTCTAAAAGAAAATCATCCTTCCACAAAGACAGAACTCCAAAGATCTAATACTTCAATATACAGGTCCTAGAAATAACCCCACCCTAAAACAAACAGTAGCAAGGAAAACCCAATGTTTTAAGCCTTAGCACAAAGATGGTAAAAAACAACACTACTCAGAAATTGATAACAAAAGCCTGCCATCAAATCACACAAATTTGCAGCCTAAAGTCACATTATCTGGGTGATCCAAAAACCCTCAAGGAAGAATTTAATCTAGAACAGTGCCTGTCAAAAGCAACAATAAAACACTTCTAGAGTTTCCACATCATTTCCCAAAACAAAATCATTAAGAAAGTGAATAGCTCATACTTTATTTTTTAAAAAACTACATATACAGATTGAAAAAGGGATATAAAAAAGACCTGTAAGAACTTCAGACATTAAAATTACAAGACTAAGAAAAGATTATACTTACTATGTTTAAAGAAATAGAATATAAGAAACAAGAAATTAAAGACTGATAAAACATTTTTAAAAACCTTCTAAAAATCAAAAATAAATAAAATGGCTAGTGGTTATTTCTTCTAACAGATTAGACAGAGCAAAAAAGATAAGTAGGAAATTGGCAAAATGGCAGACAGTTCTGATGAAATTACCTAAATGCAGCACAAAGAAACTAAGGAAAACGTGAAAAAGAAGTAAAGACCCATGGAAGAGAATTAAAAAATCCCCATTAGATTAGAAATTCAGAAAAAGAGAAGAGTATCAGAGCAGGAGGCAGTATCTAAAGAAGAGAATGAAGAGTTTTTCCAAATTCGATGAGAAAATAACTCATATTATCTAAACACAATGAATCTCAAACAGGATTTTTTTTTTTCCAGTCAGGATTTTAAAAAAGAAAATCCACATTTAGTCAACATTTCTGGGAAACTGCAAAGCACTAAAGCCAAAATATTATGTGAAAAGCCACCAAAAATAGTTTCTCATGAAGAGAAAACACACATTTATTATACATACTACCCAGCAATTTCACTCATAGGTCTTCTTTTTTTTTAAAGTTATCAATGGACCTTTTTCTATGTGGTGCTGAGAATTGAACCCAGTGCCTCATACATGCTAGGCAAGCATTCTATCACTGAACTACAACCCCAGCCCCTCACTCATAGGTTTTTATCCCAAGAGAAACGAAGGTATATTTCCACAAAAATTTTTGTACACAAATGTTAGTATCAACTTTATTCATAATAGTCCCAAATTGTAAACAATTCAAGACTCATCAACCACTGAATAATGAAATTATACTATATTTACACAATGAAATACTACTGAGCAATAAGAAAAGAACCACTGATATATGCAATAACATAGATAAATGTCAAAAACATACTGAGTAAGAGAAGCCTTATACAAACTAGTAAACGCTATATGATTTCATTTATAAATGGTTCTAAAATGGGCAAAAATTAACCAGTGACATATAGAAGACCAGCAGTTACCTGGGCAGGAAATGATCAGGACAGGAGGAGACAAAGGAGCCCAAGAAGATTTTCTGGGGTATAAAAATAATTCTGTATCTTAACTGGGGTGGGCAGTCACACAGTTTTATATATAAACTTCTGAGAACTCACTGATCTTAGATACATGTACTTCATTGCATATCGCAATAAAGTTTTTTTTTTTTTTAAAGCAACCAGGGAGCAGGGATAACAGGCTAACTTTCAAGAGTATAAAATAAAGATATTTTCAAACTAAATGAGAGACAGGAAGACAAAGTGAGAGCAAGAGGGACAGACAGCAAGCAACTAAAAGACATATTTCAGGCAAAAGGAAAATATTCCCAGACTGAAAGTCTGAGGAAAAAGAAGATATGAAAATTCTTAAAGTGTTAAAAATGAGGGTACACTAAATATTTTAAAAAGCAGTATAATCACATGATTTTTCAAAAGCTTTTCTTTCAAAAACATAAAATGGTTCGGGAAATGATTGCTTCCTTTTATCACTTAGGGAGAAACAGAAAAGTAAGATGCTAAGTAACTTCAGATGTTAGGGAATATGTTAGAATTTCAAGAGTAACTAGAAATTTTGCATATATGTTAATAGTCATGTTTAGGCTTCAAAGGGATGCAGTTTATTCTACATAAATTATACCGCCTCCCAAAAGTTGACTGAAATAATAATAATAAAAAAAAAATTTACTAGCTTTCAAATTAGTAAATGGGAAAAGTTGGAAGAAGAAAACAATAATCCAAATGAAGGCAGGAAAAGGAAAAACAAACATACAAAATAAGATATCATAAATTAAACCCCAATATCAGAATAATTATAGATAAATGATCTGAATGCTCCAGTTAAATGACAAAACTCAGACTTGAATTTTAATAATCCAACTATATGATACTTAAAAGATATATAAAGGAAAATAGAAAGTTAAAACTAAGATGTTAAAAGACACCAGGCAAATGACTAAAGTTAATTAATGTAACTACATTAATATTTTAAAAAAACACTTCCTGTCCTAAAATCTTTAAAAAGATAAAGAAAATAACTTCATAACAGGAAGTTTCATTCCAAAGGGAAGAAAACTTATTTACATTTATACACAATAAGCCTCAAAATATATATAACAAAAACTGACAAACTTGCAAAGAAAAATACATTCACAATCACTCTGACAAAATTTTAAGACTTTTGACAGTAATTAATAGAATAAGGATAAAACTCTATAAGGATAGAAAAGAATTTTTCAACACAATTAACAATCCTGTCCTAATGAGTAAATATACAAGTGTGCCTAACAACTGTAAAACAATTCTTGCTAAGCACGTAGAAATAACCACAAACGTGACCAAATCAAAAGCCTTTGGAACTCAAAAGGTTTCAAAATATTGTAAACATAAAGAGTATGGTGTGTTGTCTTACTCTACTACAATATGCTAGTAAATTGATAAAAATGATAAATTATGACAAAATGGATTCTACTGTCATGTATAATTAAAAAGAACCAATAAAAAATAAAATTTAAAAAAGCCAACTTTGATATTATCAGTTAATCAAAGAAGAAAAAAATAATGGAAGTTTCAAAACAAAGGTAATGAGGGCTGTGGATGTAGCTCAGTGGGAGAGTGCTTACAAATGATGTTTATGAGATGCTGTCAGAAAAATCGAAAATTTACGACATAAATATGTACGTATTTATGTTATGTTCTTAATGTATAAAAGGTAGAAAGGCTGAAAATTACTGAATACAGATCTTAAGGTGATAATGTAAAAAGAGGGAAAAAAAAGACCAATGAATGAAAGCAGAAAAAATCAACATAGGAAACTTTAAAAACATATTTAAAGATAGATTTTTTTTTAAAAATGCTAAATGTGATTACAGGAACTAGCACATTAGAAGATGTAATGGTTAATTTGAATTGTCAACTTGATTGGATTAAGAGAAGCCAATGATTAAGAGGCTTATGGGTGAGTCAGTGAGGGTGTGTCTAGGAATGACTGGCATGTGGGATAGCCAACTGAAATGAAGACCCTCCCTAAGCATGGGCAGCACCATCCAACAGAATGATGGCTTGGATGGAATAAAAATTAGAAGAACAAGGAAGCAGCAGCAGATCCAAGTTCTATTCTTCTTGAAGGGGTTCTTGATTGCTGTTGCAATCATCTGATATCGGACTCTGGCTCCTTCACTCTTCCAAAGTAGTCTCTGCCAGTGATTCTCCAGAAGCCTTTGGTCTTAGACTAGGGTAGCACAGTTGATCCCTCTTCTTCTAGGATTTCAGCCTCTTGGACTGCACATTACTGGTTCTTCTAGCTCTCCAGCCTGCAGATGGCCATTGTGGACTATCCAGCTTCTGGTCACACTGAAGAAGGCCCGAGACCCCCCTACCCAGAAGACCCTTAACATAATTAAGCAGAAACTCCCACCATATTTGTGACATGTAAGTTCCTCTTTTTATCAGAGTTTTTTGCATAGGACATCAGCTATCAGCAAAAATCTGCAGAAGGTATTGTGGTTTGTACCTTCCTCTTTGTTTATAAATGCCAGGTTTATAGACAAAACTTGTGAAACCCATCTGTCTAGAGGATAGACTGAAACACACTTGTCATATGAACCTCCTAGCCTCCCCTGCACTGGGTATAGAGTTCAAAGAATTTCTATACTCATTGTTCAGAGGAAGGATTCTTACCTCTGAACCCTGCAGTCAATAAACCTGCTTTCTGAAAATTCCTCAAGTGTCTAGCCTCTCCTATCCTACTTCATTTGGCGACCCAGATGGGACTGTGGAGGCTAAGGTGGCTTTTCTGCCTCTCTTGTCTCTGGGACTGGCTTCCCCGAGACGGCAGAGGACAACACTTGTCCTTGGTGCACCACAGGCTACTCTGCCTGTAGGCGAGGTAACTCACCTGGTGCCATGGAGCTGCCACCCTGGAGCACAACAAAACCCATGAGGAACAGAAACCAGGGAACCAGGACTAGGGAATGTGCAGCACCACCCAACTGAACAGGAAGGAACCAGGTCCATTAGTGGTAGCCCACCTGACTTCCCCACAGAGGCCTAAACAGGTGGAAGAGAATCTTAATCAACCTCTGAGGACCTGAGTAACCTCCAAAAGGAGTTGGAGCCAAAAAGGACCCAGGAAGTCACCTAAATAGTCTCTGTTCAGGGTCAGCAAGCAGAGGGGAAACTGTGACTCCCATTTTTGGTTTGGAATTGTGGAATTTTGGGGATTTGGGCGGTACAAAAATTTTGCTCTGACCGTGTCTGTGTTGAAGTGTACAAAAGTGTGTGAATGAGACGGACAATGGAAGGGTTCCAACCAGACCCAAGGGCTGAAGCAAGTATGGAGTCCCAATCTGTGGTTCTGTGGTGCCTCATACAGTCTGTGGCAGAATTACACCAGCCAACGTCTAGGTGGAAGCTCCAGGTCTGGGGTTGATACCACCCTCAAAGCTAAGAGGCCCCTAAGTCCCAGGAAGGGGAATAGCCAGAGACAAAGTGAGTCTTTTCCTAAGTGTGTGACACCAATGCAGGGTGGTACATGGGAGGCACACAAAGGAAGTGAGTCTTTTGAAATGTATGTTTAAAAACTTTAAGAAAAATTTTAATGGTAACTGGTATGAAACTTCACTCCACTAAAGTTAAGAAAGGTTTTAATGATAATTCTGGGGTAAGGCTCACTCCATAAAAGGTTATATACTTTGTGAATTACAATGGCCAGCCTTTGAGGTGAGATGGCTACCAAAAGGATCTTTAGAGAAAAGTGTCATTGGTGAGGTCCTTTCAATAGCCATTAGAACCCCTGGACACCCAGACCAATTCCCTGATATTGATTGCTAGCATGAGATAATACAGAAAGAGCCCCCTTGGTTGAGTGCCTGTCTGGAAGGACAATCCAAGTTGATGTTAGCTCAGACAATAGTGGCCTCTAAGACCCAACTAAAGGGAACTAAACAGAGAAAAACCTAACAAAGGAAACCAGTTTTCCCCGTGAGACAGAAGAGAACCTGTAACCTTACGTGCCACTCTATTCAACTTATCAAGACCACTGAGACAGCAGACTGTCCCTTCAGATCCTTGTCCTCAGAGGCAACAAATGATGGTGCCTCAACACTGGCTACTCCTTCCTCCTCAATGCCCTCAGTGCCAGAGGCTTCCCCAGAGCCAAAAGCTCCTCCACCTCCCAAGACCAATGTGGGAGACTTGTCTCAGGACCAGAGCCACAACCCAAATGAGAGCTCTCCAAGTGCCGCTACAAGAGACTAGGGCACCTATTTATGTTGACCAGGAAGGAAACATCTGAGAGGAACAATGCAGTTTTGTGTGCTAGCCTTTCTCCATCATTGTTCTCTTGAACTGGAAAAATCATACTTCCTCCTACACAAAGAATGCCTGGGCCATGATTGATCTGATGTAGTTCATTATCCAGACCCACCAGCCCACATTGATTAACAGAAGAATGCAGATGGGTGACCCAAGCAGCTTTAAAGTAGCTAGAGGAACATGCTCTGGACACACAAGGCAACATCCAAGCCTATGCCCAAGCGCAATGCCCACACACAGACCCAGGATGGGACCCCTACAAAGAAGAAGATATCCTAAAGATAAACAGATATCAAGAGGCCCTCACAAGCAGCCTAAAAGAAGGGGAAAGGAGAGCCCTAAACATGAGCAAGATATCAGAAATACTCCAAAAGCCTAATGAAAGACCCAGTCATTTCTATGAATAACTATGTGAGATCTTCCAACCCTTCCCTCCCTTTGATTCTGAGGCACCAAATAACCAGCAGGTAAAACAAGCCCAGAGAGACATTCACCAAGAGCTCCAAAAACTAGAGGGCTTTGCTGGACTTTTCCAAAAAGAATGCCAGTGAGCTGATTGAAGGAGCCACCTCAGTTTTCATCAAATGAGACCAAGAGGCTCAATGAGAGGCAGATCAAAAGAGGAAGATGGGTCTTCTTGGAGCTGCCCGCACCACAAACCCAGAGGCTGCCCAAAGCAGGTGGGGGTCCCACTAGGACAAAGTCCAAATAAATGTCAAAACTGGGGCCAAATGCAGGGTCAAAGGAAGGTCTGAATGAAGGGACCACCTCACCCAAAGAAGTAAGCTGAGATTAAGCCTATGTGCCTACTGCCATCTAGAGAGCCACTGAAAGAAAAAAATGCCCCCAACTAAAGGCCCCCGACCTGAACTAGGCTGCCAGAAGACTTCAAAAACTCACCAACCATCTTCAAGATATTGCTGGCCTCTAATTTACAAGTCTTTCCTACAAAACAATGTAGGTACACGTTACCCCAATATGTAGATGATTTATTGCTGAGTGGAACAACCCAAAAAGACTGCATGAAGTGGACATGTCTGCTTCTAGCCCTCCTATGTGAAACTGGCTACAAAATCTCAAAGAAAAAAGCCCAAATCTATCAAGAAATAGTCAAGTAACTTGGTTTCTATCTGACGCAAGGACATTGGCAAATAGGCCCTGAAACAAAACAGGCAGTCTGCTCAATTCTTGTACCTTCAACCCACCATCAGATCAGAGTTCTTGGGTACTGCTGGATTCTGCCATATACGAACCCCTAACTTTTCAGTTATGGCCAAACCCCTCTATAAAGCCACAAAGGGGGGAGAATAGGATCCTCTGATATGGGAGCAGCAGAGCAAAAGGTCTTTAAGGACATTAAATGAGCACTCACAAATGCACCTGGACTAGGACTCCCTGACCTCACAAAGCCTTTTTTTCTGTATGTCCATGAACTGTCTGGAATAGCTCTAGGAGTCCTGGCTCAAATGCTAGGAGCATGGCACCATCCAGTGGCCTATCTTACTAAACAGCTGGACTCTGTAGCCCAAGGCTTGCCACCTTTTTTACAGCTAAAGCCTTTCGGGTACAGAAAGCTGATAAACTGGCTATAGGACAAGAATTGGTTGTCAGAGTTCCTCATTCAATTTTGACATTGTTAGAGTACAAAGGACAATACTGACTAATGAGAGAATGGTCAGATACCAGGACATGCTGGAATACACATGTCCACATTAAAGTCATCTGAACTCTAAACCCAGCAACTCCACTGCCCACTGGGACTGGGCAAACTGATCACAACTGCATTGAGATCATAAAGTGTTCTGCAGCAAACTGGATCTGACAGACAAGCCCCTCAAGGATCCTGATATGGAGTACTTCACAGATGGAAGCAGTTTCATAAAGGATGAAGTAAGTATATCTTGCTGAATATATAGCAGTCATTCCAGATTCCACCACTGAGGCAAAGCCTCTGCCTCAAGGAACTTCAGCATAAAAAGTAGAACTTATGGCTGTGACCCGAGCACTCCAATTGGCAGCAAGAATCTGTGTCAATATCTACACAGACTCAAAGTATGTTTTCACTACTCTTCATATTTATGGGGCCTTATATAAAGAAAATAGGCTAATTAACTCAGGAGAAAAAGACATAAAACATGGACAGAAAATTCTTAATCTTCTAAACGTAGCATGGACACTCAAAAAAGAAAAAAAAAAGTTGCAGTCATACATTGCTGGGGCCACCAAAAAGGGAAACATTGTGGTTGCTCAGGGCAACCAAAAAGACAGAGAAGCAAAGTTAGCTGCTTGCAAAAAAAAAAAAAAAAAAAAAAAACACCAGGAAGGAAATCTAGTCCTAGGCTTCAATGCTATCCTTCTGCCAGACCTTCTAACAGAATAGGATTCAAAATACTCAACAGAAAAGTAATTGGTTTCAGACTGAAAAAGGAAGTTATTTCCTGAGTGGATGGTGGAGATTTTCTGATGGCTGCATAGCCATCCCTAAGGCTCTAGCTTCTGCCTTTATCAGACAGTTCCACGGGGTACACACGTTGGCCAAATGGCACTTGAGACTATTTCTATATCACCCAGCTCACAAGCATCTCCCGGGTGATCTGTGAACAATGTGAGACTTGTGCCCGCAACAATTCATGCCAGGGGGCAAGGTTTCCACCAGGAATCCAAACTATATAGGAGGAGCATTTTTTGAGGACTTGGAAGCAGACCATGCTCTCAGGGCTATAAATACCTTTTGGTTTTTGTGTGTTCTTATTCCAGGTGGGTGGAAGCCTTTGCAACCCACACTGAGAAGTCTAGAGAGATGGCCAGGATGCTTCTCCAGGAAATTATTCCCAGATACAACATTCCAATAACTATTGGCTCAGACAATGGGCAACCTTTTGTAGCAATTATTGGCCAAGAGTTTAAAATCAGACGGAAATTACATACTGCCTATAGGTCACAGAATTCTAGTAAAGTAAAAATGATAGATAGAACTTTAAAGGCTCAATTAGGTAAACTGTGTCACATAATTTGCCTGCAATGGGATGAAATCCTCCCTATTGCACTGTTAAGGCTTAGATTCATTAAGAGGATAGGGCTCTCTCCCTATGAGCTAATGTATGGAGGCCTCCCTCACTAATCAGGAGATTTCAGGGACACCTAAGAGAAATAGCAGAATTAACATTTAAGCAAGTTTCAGGCTTTAGGGAAAACCTCACAGACTCTCCACCATGGATTAGAGAAAGGTTGCTGGTAAGCTTGACCACAAATGTACCTTCTTTCAAGCCTGGAAATTCGATCTGGGTCAAAGAATGAAATATTCAGCCCTTAAAATCCTTCTGGAAGGATCTTTTCACTGTTTTTTTTTTATCCACCCCAACTGTAGCAAAGGTTACAAAGATAGGTCCCTAGATTCATTACACCAGGTTCAATCCTGCAGCTAGAGCAGGAGTGCACTCCAGACCCCACTGCACCCCTTAAGCTGACCATTCAGCAGAAGGAAACATGGGAGAAACTTGAGGATCAGAAGGACAACAGCCCTGCTCTAGTTACTCTGAGGGCTGACTAGCCTGTGCACGGCCAAAGCTGAAGGAAACTACAGCCCTGTTTCAGTCACTCAGGGTCTGGCTGATCAATGAGTGCACAGCTGAAGATAAACTTACCACCAAGACAAATGGACTCATTCATCTTCTAAGGTAGTTCTTATACTGTAATGCATTGCCAGCTCTTACTTCTATCCATATATATATATAGTTCTCTGACTGGTTTTTACTACTGGTTTTATAACAGTAACTCCTACTGACTGGACTCTTAGTGATAAACTTTCACTTATACATTTTTACCTTGCTAATATAAGTTTTCGAGGGTTTGTTTGGTGTTATTAGTTTGACATTGGTAACTTACACTGTTTAATCTCTATGTTTGTCTATCAATTAATTTGGTTTCCTTTGATAATCGTAAGGGGACTCTAGCCCTCTCCTGCCCCAACAGTAAAAGTCATGTGAACTATGTATCAAGTCAATCTATTATAAATAAGGGGTCGGGGCTGGGATTGTAGCTCAGTGGTAGAGCACTTGCCTCACATGCGTGAAGCACTGGGTTCGGTCCTCAGCACCACATAAAAATAAATAAAATAAAGATATTGTGTCCATCTACAACTAAAATAATATTTAACAAATAAATAAATAGATATATAAGGGGTCATAAAATTATACACACACACACACACACGTATGTGTGTGTGTGTGTGTGTGTATTTAGGACTTGCCCCACCAGAGAGATGCTATAATTGAATGATTATTTGTCTATAAAAAAGACCACGGGATTCCCTTGTATAAGAATCTAGGCCCAAGAGGAAAAAAAAAAAAAAAAAGGTCCATTAAAATTTAATCTAGAAGATCAACAAACTGGGAGTAAAGATGACTGATCACCACAGAAGATTATTGCCACTTATGGTCTTGCTACCTGGGCATAGGACAACAATTGAGGCTATAGAAGTCCTGTTTACATGCTAAACTGGATTATTCACATACAAACTGTACTATAAATTATTACTAATCAGTCTGCTACAGGCTTTGACCTTCTAGCCACACAAAAGACCCAGACACAAGTGGCTGTCTATGAAAACCACTTGGCATTAGGTTACTTACTGGCTAAAAAGGAGAAATATATAAAGTTCAACAGTTCACACTGTCACATTCAAATAGATGACAATGGACAGGCAGTTTAAGAATTCAGCAATATCAGAAAACTAGCACATGTGTCAGTTCAAACCTGGAAGTTCATTAAAGGTTGGGATCCAATTCTCCAGTTATCTGGAGGATGGTTTTCAACTCTTCGTGGATTTAAAAGCTTAATTGGCATAGTAAGTATTATGTTGTTAACCTGTTTATTGCTCCCATGTTTGGCTACTCTTTACATTAGAACTATTGGGTCTACTATAGAAACAGCTGTTAAAAGAAAGACAACTAAGATTATGACATTATATACAGCTTTAAGCAAAAAGAATAATGTGGATCTTTAATTTAAATAATTAAATAACAATCTTCAAAGAGCCAGAGACCACAACCCAGAAGACCCTTTGGGGAGGAAGAGGCCAAGTGGCAGCCCTCAATTGCCAAAGACAGGGTGGTTGTAGTTACCATAATGGACAGCAAGAGGAAGAAATGAACACAATGTTCTGACTTGTGTAGATCTCTGGTGTTGGCTTCTTCCTCCCCTCCCCAATCTTCCCTTTCATTACACAACCAGCAGTCTTCACGGATCAAGGACCTCCTTGCCATTTTGCTTCTCCATACACCACCCGTCTTCTCATCTCTTCGGAGAAATAAGACCCCATTTACTCGGGACCAGGTCCCTCATTCATTTCATCTCTGTTGGACAGAAACGCTGCCCTTAGGCTAACCAAGACCCTGTCCCTTATCACTGAGATTGAGGAAAAGACATTTCCCTAACCCCTCCTGGGGGAAGTCCAGTCAAAAGACTGGCACATTGATGGCCTAAACAGTGCAAGGGAAACTTTGTCCTCTGTTGTCACTTTCTTTTGTTGAGCCTCTCCAAAGATGGAAACCACTCAGTCAGTTCCCAGAGACATACTTTTGGGCTGTCTCTCTACTAATTTTAAAACCCTCTACTTCCATACTGATCTCCAAATTAAATGCTTCATTAGACTCTGCACTTAAATTTGGCCACAATACAAAAAAAAAAAAAAAAAAATCTGTACCAAGGGCTCAAGTAAGAAATCTTTGATCAAAAAGTTCTCCAAACTTTAAAAAAATTACTTATTACAGAATGGCAACGTCATCCTCAATGAGGAAAAATTGGAAGCATTTCCCCTAAAAAATGGGAACAAGTCAGGGAAGTCCTTTTTCACCACTTCTATTCAACATAGGCCTTGAAACTCTAGCCAGAGTAGTTAGACAGAAGAAATTAAAGGGATACGAATAGGAAAAGAAGTTAAACTATCATTATTTGCAAATGACATGATTCTTTACTTAGAGGATCCAAAAAATTCCACCAGAAAACTTGTAGAATTAATAAATGAATTCAGCAAATAAGCAGGATATAGAATCAATACCCATAAATCAAATGCATTTCTATACATCAGGATGAATCCTCCGAAAGAGAAATTAGGAAAACTACCCCATTCACAGTAGCCCCCCCCCAAAATGAAATACTTGGGAATCAATTTAACAAAAGAGGTGAAAGATCTCTACAATGAAAACTAGAGAACACTGAAGAAAGAAATTGAAAAGACCTTAAAAGATGGAAAGATCTCCCAGGCTCTTGGATAGGCAGAATCAATATCATCAAAATGGCCACATCACCCAAAGTGCTACATACATTCAATGTGATTCCAATTAAAATCCCAAAATCATTCTTTATAGAAAAAGAAAAAGCAATCATAAAATTCATTTGGAAAAATAAGAAACCCACAATAGCCAAACAATCCTTAACAAGAATAGCAAAGCAGGAGGCATCACAATATCACACTTTAAATTATATTACAAAGGTATAATAACAGCATCGTATTGGCACCAAAATAGACATGTAGATCAATAGTACAGAATAGAAGACACAGAGACAAACCCACATAAATACAGTTATCTCATACTAGACAAAACATACACTGGAGAAAAGTAGCCTCTTCAACAAATAGTGTTGGGAAAACTGGAAATCACATATGCACCAAAATTAAACTAAACCCCTATCTCTCATGCACAAAACTCAACTCAAACTGGATCAAAGACCTGGGAATTAGACCAGAGACCCTGCGCCTAACTGAGGAGAAAGTAGGCCCAAATCTTCATCATGTTAATTTAGGCCCCAACTTAACAAGACTCCTAAAGCACAAGAAATAAAAGCAAGAATCAATAAATGGGATGGATTCAAACTAAAAAGCTTCTTCTCAGCAAAAGAAACAATCAATGAGATGAACAGAGAGTCTACATTCTGGGAACAAATTTTTGCCACACACACATCAGATAAAGCACTGATTTCCAGAGTATATAAATAATTCAAAAAACTTAACACCAAAAAAACAACCCAATCAATAAATGGGCCAAGGAGCTGAACAGACACTTCTCAGAAGACGAAATACAATCAATCAACAAATATATGAAAAAATGTTCAACATCTCTAGCAATTAGAGAAATGCAAATCAAAACTACTCTAAGATTTCATCTCACACCAGTTAGAATGGCAGTTATAAGAATACAAATAACAGTAAGTGTTGGGGAGGATGTAGAGGAAAGGGCACACTCATACATTGCTGGTGGGACTGCAAATTGGTACAACCAATCTGGAAAGCAGTATGGAAATTTCTTAAAAAAACTTGGAATGGAACCACCATTTGACCCCCGTCATCCCACTCCTTGGTCTATACCCAAAGGACTTATAAACAGCATACTACAGTAATGCAGCCATTTCAATGTTTACATCAGCACAATTCATAATAGCTAAACTGTGGAACCAACCTAGATGCCCTTCAATAGATGAATGGATAAAGAAACTGTGAGCCGGGTGTGGTGGTGCAAGCCTGTAATCCCAGCACTTAGGGAGGCTGAGACAGGAGAATCACAAGTTCAAAGCCAGACTCAGCAACGGTGAGGCGCTAAGCAACTCAGTGAGACCCTGTCTACACAAAACACAAAATAGGGCTGGGGATGTGGCTCAGTGGTTGAGTACCCCTGAGTTCAATACCCGATACCAAAAAAAAGAAAGAAACTGTGGTATATATACACAATGGAATATTACTCAGCATTAAAAGAGAATAAAATTTAGGATTGCTTTGTTTCTGGTCTTATTTGCAAATGACATGATTCTAAAAGCAAGATGATTATGGGTTAAAATTCTACTCATGTATGTTCTACATAAAAGGATAAAAGGAAGAAAAACTCAGAGGATGACAAAACTGTTATTTTAGTTAAACCCAAGAATCCTTCAGTATTCTGACTCTAACTTTGGCCCCCTCAAGGCCAATATTCCTGGACTCCTGACTCTGGGAATCACGCCAACAATAGAGGGAAGAAGCAACCTAGCTAGCTTCAGTGGCTCCCATTCCTCCACCTCCCATGTATCCTTCACTATTCAAGTTAGGGAAGGAATTTGTATGTGCATGTTTTTCTGTTTTAAATCTTATCGCCTATCAGCCCTGGTTTTGGTGATCCTTTTTTGTTTATCTGTTTTCATATCTGTTACTAGGATGTGGACCATATTACATTGATCTTATCGTTAGTCTCTTAAAAATCTTGGCTTAATGGGCCAGCTATAGGTATGGGCCTATTTAAAAGAAAATTGTCTCACTGTCATTCTCTGGCCTTTAAATGGTTTTCTGGATAATTATACAATCTTACAATTAAAGTTGGTTTGTCAGGGGTAAAATAAATGAAAGGGATTCCATATGTACAGACATTTATTCAGTTATATAAGGAGTCTGAAAAGTCAGGCACTAAGGTAAAGGTGCCAAAAAGTACTGCTTCTGGTGTGCAAGGATAGCAGTATACCAGAAGAAAGGTTAAATAGATGAAACAAAGTTGTAGGTATGGAAATATATTTTAGTATGAAAAATTAGAAGGTAAAAGAAATGTTTTGTCTAGTAAAGTAATATTCTTGTGCTAAAGTCCAAGATGAAAGAGGACAAAACTAAGGATGTAAGCAAGTTGCGAAAGTCCAAGTAAGTCACAGAGGTTTGCAGAAGGTAAGTCCCAAAAACTTTGTGTTTGTGATTAAATTGGCTTTAATTACCACAGTCATTTAAACGTTAATGAACTGATATGAAACAAAGTCTAAAATATTAGTTTGCTCTTATCAAGATAACTTTCTTGTATTTGTTAGGTTTTATTACATGGGGAAACTAAGTCTTGAAGGAATTAGGGTTTGTACCTATTTTAAAGTCTTAAATGATTACTTTGTAACTGGTTAAACAAACAGCTGTCATTAAAGTTATAATATAGTTGACACCCAAAATATATGTGACCAGGTATATGTATGCATCTGAGAACTTCATCTAAATCTTGTCTAAGTGCTATGTGAAATGAAATGAAATGAAAGTTTATATAAGTTTACGACCAAGATAACCAATAAGTGCTCTCTTTTGTACATGGCCATAAAAGGGCCACACTATCATTTGAAGATCATATTATATCTGTTTACTTTGCTTAAGTCAATTTCTGATCATTAACACTGTTTCCTAAATGTGTAAGAGATTTAAGGCTACCCTTTGATTTTTGCTAACCCATGCAAACCTATGATTATTGTTATTATACACTCTGGATTCTAAATTGTACTTTAAAAGTTAAACTTAGTTAAATGTAACTTAGGAGAGCACTGTGCACCACATTGGTATTCTCCAAACTAAAAGTTCCTGTAACAAAAGTCTCAGATTTGTATAAAATTAACAAACTGGATTGCTATTTATTCATGTCATTTAATGTTTTATAGCTGTAAAGTAACCTGTTGTCAATAAGCTATATATACAATTTGTGTTAATCTTCATACTAGGATTGGAATTTAAATTCATTTTTTAAAGATAATGAGGAACGTGAAATCTGTTTAAAGGTTAATATTGTAAAACATGAAAACATCTTGCCGCTTTTCTGCACAAAAGAAAAGTTAAAAGCTCTCTCAGCCTTTCTTGGATTCATGTTTTAAATGTAACGTTACATTGTGTTAACTAAGGTTCATATAAACTCAGGAAACTTTGTAAAATGACATTTAAGAAAGAGGCAAAGATCAATTTCAGAATTAAAGCACTTTACCTAAAATTTATAAAGAGCTCCACCTTACCTGAGATAAGGCTCTGCCTCTCACCTTACTACATGTTAGAATGGCTCCCAAATAGGCTGGACTTAGCTCATTTAAAGTTATGTTCAGAAAATTAATGTTTATGGTAAAGATTACTGTGATCTCAAACAGGCATATAATGTATAATGCAGCCAAAATTCAAGATAGTTATTACACAAACTGAACGTGTTTTTACTCTTGTTAATTTCATTGTGTATTTTCATTGTAAACTCTATAACTGTTGCCTATTAATGTTTGGTAGAGGTACTGCTTCAAGAACACACAACCTGGGTTAATTTAAGATAATAAGCCATCACCTACAGGATAGAATATATGGCTAACTTCCAGTACTATACAGACCCCAATTAAACTTAAGGAGTCAATGACTATAAATTTATGGACAATGATGTTTAAAGCCCAGCACTCTTACTTTAAGACTGGTAAGATTGGTTTGTTGGATATTTAAGATCAAGGTGTAAAGGGCCAAGAAGACCAATATTTGGCTCTTGCCCTGAGTCAGCCTGAATCCAGGGAACGAGAGAATTTCTCTAAGGAACTTTGCAACTCTGGGCCACATGACCTCCTGATCAGGGAGATTTAACGAGACCACTGGAGAATGGAAAGCCACTCAGCACACCTGCTGCAAAGAGGAAGGTCAATGGAAAAAGGAGATATCCCTGATGCTTCCAAGGGAAGCCACCTCATCAAGGAGACCCTACCCTATGCCCCCTAGCAGATGGCACTAAAAAAGCTAAGAAGCTACTGTCAAGTTCCTCAAGACTAACCCCTATGGGAACTCAGCTGATTCTTAGCAGATAGGAACAAGGTCAATTTGACCAGCTTGGTCCTGAATACATAGCAAAAACAGTTATAACCAAAATGCAGCCATGCCTGGATATTTTTAAAGAAAAACAATAGTTCTTTTAATTAGAACTTAAGATGTATACTCATGTCTGTCCCACAGCCCTGATGCCCCCAACTCCTCAGGTTTATCCTTTGCGAGGCTCATAAACTGGTCTCTACACCTTAATTTTTCTTACTTCTCAAACTGTCATTTAATCCCACAACGAAAGTCTACCCAGCTCTATAACAGCACACACCAGACATAGGGGAGCCCCCCAACTATTTCCTTAGTCATACGGCTAAATATATTATCCACTGGAATTAACACAGGAACAGCAGGATTGGAAATCCCTATTCACTAGCAGGATGGAAACGATTAAACCACCAGGAAAATATGGTTCCAAGATTAATCATACTTACTATGCTCCAAAGGAACAAGACCTCTAAAATCATGGGAAAAACACCCCAAATCTGATTGGGCCTTAACTAAGAACAATAGAGTCCTCAGTAATATTACATGCCAAAACCGTTTTCTTAGCACTGATAAATTAGTTTTCTCTTTTCACAATAGAATTATTCTCCTAACACTAGTAAGCTAACTAGTCTTCATCATATATATGCTACAATTATTTACCCTAACCTAAGAAACTAGTTAATCTTCACATATTGTTATAATGTTTTTCTTTTCCCTATATTTGTTTTATAATTTTTTAATAAAGTGATCAGCTTAGCCGCAACTGCCGTGAAACATCTTAGGACATCCCTCCGTCCACTGCTCACTGCCTGATCTCCTGGAGCAGCATAAAGAGAAGTAACATCACTCATGATGTCTTCAGAACTTCCCCCACCCATCCCCCTCTGCATGCCCCCATATTCACTTCCAAGACTCTGAAGGAAAGCCCTACTTCCCCTATGTCACTCACCCTCCCAGCACAAAGAAGCTAGAGACTTCGCCAGCCCAATTCATTTCTTCCTCTCAGGGTCTGGAATATCAAATATGGAAAATGAAAAACCCCAAGATAGTGTGGCCTGGGAAATAGCATGAAAAAGAAAGCCATACATTGATAGCTTTCATCTTTCTCAAGGTAAACCCCTTTCAGGTACTGGCTAAAGATAGGGAGAAAGTGTTTCATCCAACCTAGAATGATAGTCTCTAGGAAACATTAATCTCTTCCAAGATAACTCCTCTCCAGGTGTTGGCCACCAACCCCAGCCCAAGGACTCAAATTCCTGAATTCCCAGACTGACACACTCACTTAAACCACCCACAATCTATATAAGACCAGTCCCCTCCTTTGTTCAGTGGTTCATTTTCTATCAGGAAACTGGGTCCATTCCCATAGGTGTAGTCCCATTCCTGAATAAAAAGCTGGAATGATCTGTGAAGTTTGCATCTGGCCTGGTTTCTTCTAACACTAACTGCCCATGATTCTTACTCCTGCTGCAGTACCTTCTGTCCCTCAGCATGAACCTATGGCTTCAGGAGCTGTACCTCATGATCAATTAACAGAGGAAGAGAAGAACAGGGCCTGGTTCATAGACAGTTCTGCACGATACGCAGGTACCACCCAGATGTGGATAGATGAAGCACTGCTGCCCCTTTCTGGAACAACCATGAAGGACAATGGTGAAGGGAAATCTTCACAACGGGCAAAACTTCTGGCAGTGCATCTGGTTGTGCATTTTGCCTGGAAAAATAGCCAGATGTGTGACTGTACACCTACTCATGGGCTATAGCCAATGGTCTGGCTAGTTGGTCAGGGAACTGGAAAGAACATAACTGAAGAATTGGTGACAAGGGCATTTGGGGAAGAGGTATATGAACAGACCTCTCTGAATGGGCAAAGGATGTGAGGATATTTGTGTCTCATGTAAATAAATGCCCACCATAAGGTATCCTCAGCAGAGGATTTTAATAATCAGATAGATAAGATGAACAGATCTATGGATAGCAGTCAACCTCTTTCCCCAGCCACCCATGTCATTGCCCAATAGGCTCATGAACAAAATGGTCATGGTGGCAGGAATGGCAGTTATGCATGGGCTCAGCAGCATAGACTTCCACTCACCAAGGCTGATTTGGCTACAGTTATTGCTAACTGCCCAATTTGCCAGTAGCAGAGACCAATGCTAAGCCCCCAATATGGCATCATTCCCTGGGGAGATCAGCCAGCAAGCTGAGGGCAGATTAATTATATTGGACCACTTCCATCATGGAAAGGGCAGAGGTTTGTCCTTACTGGAACAGACACTTATTCTGGGTACGGACTTGCCTTCCCTACACGTAGTACTTCAGCCAAAACCACTATCTAAGGACTTACAGAACGCCTGTCCACCATCATGGTGTTCCAAACAGCATCACTTTGGACTAAGGAACCCACCTCACGAAGAAGTGAAGCAGGGCTGGGATTATGGCTCAGTAGTAGAGCGTTTGCCTAGCATGTGTGAGGCACTGGGTTCGATTCTCAGCACCACATATAAATAAATAAAATAACGGTTCACTGACAACTAAAAGAATATTAAAAAAAAAAAGAGAAGTGAGGCAATGGGCTCATGCTCATGGGATTCATGGTCTTACCATGTCCTCCACCATCCTGAAGCAGCTGGTTTGATAGAATGATGGAATGGACTCCTGAAGATGCAGTTACAGCATGTATTGCAGCTATGCATTGCAGGTGGAAATACAGAGCAGGGCTGGGGCAAAGTTTTTCAGAAAGCTGTCTATACTTTGAATCAGCATCTACTATTTGGTACAGTCTCTCCTATTACTAGAATTCATGGGTCCAGCAATCAAGGAATGGAGACAGGAATGCGACCACTCACCATTACCCCTAGTAACCCACTAGGAAAGTTTTTTCTTCCTGTCCCTGCAACCTTATGCTCTGCAGGCCTAGAAGACTTCATTCAAGAGGAGGAATGCTTCTGCCTAGAGATGTAACAATGATTTCATTAAACTGGAAGTTAAGACTTCGCCCTGGCCACTTTGGGCTTTTCATGGCTCTGAGTCAATAGGGCAAGGAGGGGGTTACAGTGCTGGCAGAGGTGATTGATTCAGATTACCAAGGGGACACTGGACTGTTAATTCTACGATGGAGGTAAGGAAGCATACTCCTGGAGCACAGGAGATCCCTTAGGGCATCTCTTAGTATTACCCTATCCCATTATTAAGGTCAATGAGAATCTACAACAACACAATCCAGGCAAGGCAAATGTCAGACCCTTCAGGAATGAAGGTGTGGGTCACACCTCCAGGTAAATAGCCAAGACTTGCTGAGGTGCTTTCTGAAGGTAGAGGGAATACAGAATGCGTAGTAGAAGGTAGTCATAAATACCAACTATGGCCATGTGACCAGTTACAGAAATGAGGATTGTAATTGCCATTGATAATTTTTCCCTATCCCATTAATAATATGCGATACTGGGACTGGGGTTGTGGCTCAGTGGTACAGCACTTGCCTAGCAACACCACATATAAATAAATAAAATAACGGTCCAAAGACAACTAAAAAATATTTTTAAAAAATATGGGCAAACTTACAAATGCATTAAGAGGAAATGATTGTTACTCTCCTATTATTCATCATGTAATGTGATATCAATTGTCTTAACATCAGTAATGTTTTTGTATTTTCTTCTATTCTGGGAAAAGAAATAGTGCATTTGGTTGTAGGAAGGATACTTATGGGAGATGGAATTATGGCCTTATTATTTTGTTTATTTGGATATTAAGTATGATGTAAAGCGCCATATTCGGATAGCAAGTTGACAAGGGGTGGACTTGCAATGGTTAATTTGAATTGTCAACTTGATTAGATTAAGAGAAGCAGATGATTAAGAGGCTTATGGGTGAGTCAGCAAGTGAGTCTAGGAATGTTTGGCATGTGGGATAGCCAACTGAAATGGAAACCCTCTCTAAGTGTGGGCAGTATTGTCCAATAGGATGATGGCTTGGATGGAATAAAAGTTGGAAGAACAAGGAAGCAGCAACAAATGCAAGCTCGATTCTTCCTGAATGGGTTCTTCATTGCTGCTGTGATCGTCTGAGAATATCGGACTCTTGCTTCTTCACTCTTCCAAAGTGGGTTCTTCATTGCTGCTGTGATCATCTGAGGATATCGGACCCTTGTTTCTTCACTCTTCCAAAGTGGACTCTGCCAGTGATTCTCCAGAAGCCTTCAGTATCAGACTAGGGTAGCACCATAGATCCCTCTTGTTCTGGGGCTTCCGCCTCTTGGACTGTGCATTACTGGTTCTTCCAGCTCTCCAGCCTGTAGGTGGACACTGTGGACTATTCAGCTTCTGGTCACCTAAGCCAACCTAATAAATCCCCTTTTTATAATTATACTTCCTGTTCATTCTGTTCCTCTAGAGAACCCTGCCTAATCCAGAAGAGGATTAACTGTGGGAAACAATCTGACTCTTTAAATATTTCCCATAACTAACTTTCATGGGAAAAATTTTTAAAACCAAATTTAAAAGAGCAAGGAGAATAAAATAAAATATAACAACAATTTATATGGTTAATGACATCATGCTACCACATATGAATTTTAAAATTCTGTAGTGAAAATGCAGAATTTTGACACTTTCAATATTCTGCATTGGAGAAACAAGAGCAAATAAAACTATAATTGTCACTCTAATTCCCTAAAATGTTGATGCCTATTATTTAAATACACACTTCAAAAAATATAGAATATTAAGGTAGTGAAAGAGCACATTTCTCTAAAACTAAAACACTAGGAAGATAATCAAGTACTAAAACAACTACTTTGGAAATAACCATAGCTTTAAAAGGATAGTTAGTTCCTCTCAAAAAGTCTATTGAAAATTAATTTTAGTAATAACATGCTGCCTTCAAATGGCATTTTGCCTCCATCCAACCACTGTATAGTGAACTTACACATCTGGAAACAAAGTAGTGATGCTCAGGATTCAAACACAAGTCATTTAAAGCTTTAATGGCTGATACTGAAAGCAATGGACAAATCAGAGTAGAAAAAGTCATAATTCAAATTAACTTCATTTATGTTTAATATCTTATTATAATCTACCAGAAACTGATACAAGGATGGATGAATAAAATTCTTTCAAACACATTTTCAATTTTCAATTGAAAATTCTTTCAATTCCTATCTGGAATCAACCAATCTTTTTAATACTTGGCAAGACATCCCTTAAATATTGCTGCCTATTATTCAAATATACACTTCAAAAACTAGAGACTAACATACTAGAAGAGTACGTTCCTCTAAAACTTAAAAATGAGAAAGATAATCAAATGCTAACACAACTACTTTACAAAAAAAATTCCAATTATGCAAATGCAAGATAATGTGCTATTTCCCATAAAGAAATAGTTTAATAATTTCATATAAAATTTATTGGGAAAATATACTGTACATTATTAAATGTATACTACCTGAAGTATTCACCTAAAGTATGTATTTTTTGACTATACACAGTAAAGAGAAGTAACTTATGAGACTTTCCAGAGCTCTTACACTTAGACCTGTCTTTACAATATGATCCCAGCCACATCTAGTCAGACCAAAAATGAACACCTGCTTAAAGAGCAGGAAAACTACAGAAGGAGGTAGCCAGTTGTTCACAGGTGCCATGTTGGATACCTTCAAGACTAGCTTATGGGGATGATAAATTATTACGAAACAAGGAATCTAAAGGTAGACAGGTAGCATGATCTAAAAGAAAGAAGTGCCTGTGAAAGAATGAGAACCAAAATCCTGGTCTTGACATCCATTATAAAATTATTCTTCTCTATTCTCACATCAATTTATGATCACATAAACATATAATATGTGACTTTTTCATACAATAATCACTGCCTTCCCAAATCCCTTAACAATATTTTTATGCCTTGATTTAGCAGTATTGTTATGTCTGGGGTTTTACTTTAAGGCAGTTGTTAGTTAGACATGAACACGTTAAAAAGAGCAGCCAGATAACTGTTGTAAGTTGAATGGAAGAAAAGTACTCCATACCCTTTCCCAAACGTATCTTCTGCCTCCTGCCTTTTTCTTTTCTTCCTTCCTTTGCATGGGTTGGGGTGGACCTACTTTCTTCCTGATTCCTTGCCTCCTAACTTCAAAGTAGCTTCCAAGGAATTTCAAATCTACAGGTAATCTCAGACATAGAGGTCAAGGGCAGAGGGGTAATGCCTCACCTTTTATTGTCCCCAAGGCTCATAAGTTCTTTCCAAAGAGAAACCTGAGCACTTTAGAACAATGAAATGTAAATAGTACCTGGCTAATATTTCTTGCTCTTTTTTTCCCCTCACATATAACCTTGTATTAAAGGCTTCTTTAAGCAACTGGGAATTAAGTATATGGAATTTAGGGAGAAAGAAGTTTATAAAAAAGGCTAAATAAGTCTTAGACATTATCTGATTCAAGCATATTTTAAGATCCTGGGCAGTTTCAAAGACTTATCCAAGGAAACACAACTCAGCAACAGAGTGAGAAATAAAATAAAACAAAGGCGTTCTGTCCATCTACAACTAAAAAAAAATAATAATAATATAATAAGTAAAGGAGATTCTTTAAAAGAAAAAAAAAATTGATGCACCAGCTGGACACAGTGGTGCCTGTAATCCCAGTGGCTCGGGAGGCTGAGGCAGGAGGATTTCAAGTTCAAAGCCAGCCTCAGCAATTTAGTGAGGCCTTAAGCAACTTTGCAAGACCCTCTTTCAAAATTAAAAGGACTGGGGATGTGGCTCAGTGGTTAAGTACCCTTGGGTTCAATACCTGGCACCAAAAAACAAAGTGATGCACCAAAATTAAAAAAGATAAAAATTAAAAGCTAGAGTCCATCTCCCTCATTTTGAAGATAAGCAATTTTGCAGCATGAAATGTTGACATAATTGTCCAATATCACTCAGAAAAGCAATACTACTTCCATTTTTGTAAATGAAAAACAGTGATTATAGGCCTGAGCAAGACAGAAAAAACATTTTGTTAAAATAGTTAAAATTCAAATTTTCTGTTTATACCTGAAAGTCATCAACAAGTTCAGGGAAGAGGTGTTCATACATTTTTAGTTCTTCTATTGTTCGTCCTGGTACTTGCTGGGGTTTTAATTTGTTGATATCTGTTTCAATATCATCATTCTGAAATAATAAAAATAGCATGACAAGTTTTCAAAAAAAACACAAAAATTACATAAGACACTTTAGATTTAAATGTTACAAATTATTAATTAATGTAATTTAGAATACCACTGAAAAAAGATTCCATCGACTTTATCTCAAATTCAAATTTACTTACTGTTTTTTATTGTTGGATTTTGCTTAATTTTGATCATGGTAATTCTAATATAACAGGATACCTGGACTCCTCAAGACAAAAATACCTGTGTCAAGACCAAGACTAAGTATGCTCTCCTCGATCTCCCTAACTACCATCATGTTGGACTTATTAAAGGTCAATAAAACTCAGGAAATGAAACTGAAAAACATGTATAAACAATGAAGATGGTAATAATCAAACTAGCTAACATTTACCAAACACTGATAATACATATAGCACTATGGTGGTATTTTGACAAATCAACTAATTTAATCTACATATCTAAAAACATTATGAAGTAATATCATTAGCTCCATTTAACTGAGGAAGAAAATGACATTAAGAAAAGCTAAGGAGCTTGCTAAAAGTTACATATTTTGCAAAAAGAGGAACCAGGATGCAAAACTTGTCAAAGTGATCTGAAAATAAACACCACACACTGCTAACTAGTAAGATGTGCTGCCTCAATACAGACTAAGAATTATTATCCACTTTTATATTCTTTGGTAAACACAGTTCCCTTAGAAAAACTCAGTGTCACTATTCACTGTTTTTCAAGGAAGAAAGCTATTTTCTAGGATCCTCAACAACTCACCCTACACAAATACAAACTCATCATTACCTCCATAGACGGCTAAAGAGAAAGATAATAAGACCACTTATTACTTTCCAGTTCATACTATTTTTTATTTTCTATTTATCTTACTACCACAGTAAACTACTTTTTAAGCACTATAATAAATTTAATTTAATGCATTTAAATCTTTATATATACGTATCTGACAATATTTATACCTAACTAGTAACTTAAAAGGAAAAATATACTGTGTGCTGCTTATTATTTCATATCAGGGATTTAGCAGTTATTTGCATAAGAATGAATGAGATTTTTCTTGTTGCCATGAATAATAAACATCAATTTTATTTAAATAATATTATGTTAGTGTATCATTGTTGTATTACTACATGAATGTCATTTCATCTATTATGCATTTATGGCCAATAATCTAATAATTTTCTTGATTAATATCTAGTAAGACATAATGATTTCAAAATAAGAAAATTGTTTACAAAGGTTGTTTTTCTCGGAACACACTCATTCAATATTTAATGTTATTTTGTGAAAAGAGAGCCTTACGTAGTATAATAGCTATCTAGTATAAAAAATAAAAAATAACTATAAAATAAGTACAGTGAGGAAAGAAAACTAACACTCTGAAAGCTCAAGAGCAGGCAATTCTCTATTTGGGTTTGAGAAAAAGCAGAAGAATACTGATAGGCTCATCAAAAACAAACCAGCCTGCTACCACTCCTTAAAATTTTTCCAAAGTTAAGGAAGAAACAAAGAATGTACTGTAGTTTGTGCCTATCTGGAGATGTCTTCTAGAATCCCTGGGTTTCTATAAACACTCCAGACTGTAAAATCTGGGGCAAACAAAATGGAATCATGATGAAGAAAGAAGTCTGAGACTACAACCACAAGAGAACACAAATAAATATTATACCCATTACAATGCAGCAGTTCAACTGAAACATGAAAGAAGTGATGGAATTCAGGTAAAAAGAGGAAAATTCAAATGTTAACAGCAAAAAAAAAAGTAAAAGGCAACAAAAGAAAAGAAAAAATGAAGTTAATACAACTGAACAGTCTCAAAAAGCCAACAATTCTGTAGCCCTTGAATAAAAATAATATTTTAGTAGAGTATACAGCAGTGGGAGTCGGCATTCCACCAGATTGCTTTCTGAATCCTGGCTCCATCTCTTAGAAGCTAGACTGAAAATGTCTCTGTGCCTCTGTTTTCTACACTGCTATGAGGATTGCATGGTTAACATATGTAAAGAGCTTTGACTAGCACAGGGTTAAGTGTTCGGTAAATACTCTTACTAATTCTTATTATATCTGGTGTGTTAAAGTAGGGAAAATGCTAACAATCACTGATACCCCAGTTGCAAGCCAACAACTCTGTTTTTCAAAAATGTCAATATCACAAGCAAAGAAATCTATGCAAATTAAAGGTGACTAAGGAGACAAGACAACTGACAAAATGGAATATAGATGACAGATTAGACAAGTATCACTGCAAACTTACAAAGCTGTTCACTATACTATGGTTATATTGATGTGTTTATGAATAAAACACCATGATTAATGACACATGTAAAATATATTGTGTTACTTGTGTGTACATGTTCACAACTTTGTGTTGTAAAAATATTGTGTGTTACTTGTGTGTACATGTTCACAACTTTGACACATGTAAAATATATTGTGTTACTTGTGTGTACATGTTCACAACTTTGTGTTGTAAAAATATTGTGTGTTACTTGTGTGTACATGTTCACAACTTTCCAGTAGCAAAATCAATTACTGTTATACCCACTGAGTTTTATTCTTCATCAATTTCTGTCTTTACATCTCCAGTTATCGTAACAGATATTTGAAATGAGAACTCTGAGACATGAAAAATGAATTATACTTCAGAACATATTTTGTTTTTAATAGATGTGAAAATATGTAAGAAAGGTTTCTATTAATATTTTAAAGGTTATTCTGGAAAATGTAGTATTTAGTTAGGAAATTTTATTTCCCCCAAATACTCACTTTTCAAAGAATCCAGATTACATTTTATATAGCTCCTGTTATCTAAAGAACATATTTATATAAGGAATTTAAATTCTAACTTGGATTCTAATAGTTCTTTTACTTGTATCAGGTTTAATGCCAAAAATGTGGTTACCCCAAATGCCTTGACCATCAGAGCCTGCACTATTTTCCTTCTTTAGGTCAGCTGCAGACATCAACTTAGCCAATTTAACAATTTTGCCAAAGCATGCCTATATAGTGAAACTGAATGAAACCAATTTCATGATGAAATTGGTTCTATATCTGCTAATAGGATAGAAATTTTTAGTATCTTTGATTCAGGAAAGTCAAATACTTAATGCACCCCAATTTTAATGTAGTATTCCAAGATCTAAAAAGAAAAAGCCTAAGCAGGCAAGAGTCTAAGTTCCCCTCCCCAGAAAACCAAATCATGTAATAAGCCAAACGGTTGAAAAATTCAAGAGACCATTTTTTCTATAGATGCTGTAGTAGCCCCCTCTACCATTAAACAACACAAAGCAATTGCTAAGCTTTCAAAGGTGCCATGGAATTCTGATGCCACTTGCTTATTTTACCTACATCTCTTGTAATATGACAATAATTTCACATTTTCTCAGTTCATGTCTTACTTTGCATTTTTTGCAATTAACCAAAACCTAAGAATCATTAAGTAAACACACATTCTTACAAAAATGCATCAGTTATAGGCTATTTTCCTACTATTTTTATATCCCAAACAGACTGTTGACAGATGGTAATGTTTTTTGAAATAAGTTTGCAAAATAGAGTCTCAAACCTTAGATCTTCAATCTTTCCTTAGATTTCCAAAGCTAAGTCAGAGGGTTCAATAAAATCTTTCTGGTCAAAGATAGTGAAAAAAGTTTCTTTAGGGCCTATTAAATCAGCAGATTTAAAGCAGCCTTTGTTTTTCAATTACTTAGTGTCCATAATAATCCATGACAAAAAGATATGGATAAAACAAACTGGTCTACCATTATATATATATAAATAAAACGACATAAGAAGATAATTTACAAAGGTGACTAATAAAAAAAATTTACTGACCTTAAAATTTTGATCTAGATCATCTTCATTTTCCATCTCACTTTCAGCTTCTAAATCAATATCATCGTTGTCATCACTTTCATCTACTACGTCATCCACTGTGATACAAAATATGCTATAAGTAGGTCAGAGGTAAGCATTCTACGATACGTACATCCAAGGCAGAATGTTATATACATAAAGTATTTCAATCATTAAAAAAAAGTAAATGAGATGTCTTACTAAAAATGTCACTAAGGCTCAACCAACTATTAGAAAAACCTATGAGATAATATGTAAAACTGTTTTTATATTTGGCGAGTATTACAAAAATATATCAGTTTTTTATTAATGTTCTCAGTTTTAAAAAAATAGTAAATGTCTTATCTTACAGTATCCTGAATGAAACATCCTGTTTCCTATTTATGATAAATTCAATGACTCACTTCATCCCTTTATAATTACCCTCCTGTTTATTTCTTTTTTTAAAAATATTTATTTTTTAGTTGTAGGTGGACAGAATATCTTTATTTTTTTATTTTTATGTGGTGCTGAGGATCGAACCCAGTGCCTCCCGCGTGCTAGGCGAGCACGCTACCACTGCGCCATAACCCCAGCCCCCTCCTGTTTATTTCAATGACTATGTGCCAAGTACTATGCTGTATGCTGAAAATATTTTTAGAGATGTGTTAATATAATCCCTACCCTCAGGGAGTTCATGAGGCTCAAGAACAGAAAGAGCAAACAAGTAATTATAAATACAAAAGAAAAATGCTACTGAAGGCATAAAATTCAAAATTCTATGGGAAAGCAAAGATGCAGTAACTAACTACAAATTGCTTAAAGCTAAGGGATTGAGCACATCACAGAACAGGTGGTACTTAAGCAGTAACTTGAAGTAAGTATAACAGATTGCTACGTAAAGGGTGGATGACTGTGGTTTTTAAGAAGAAATAATGCTAAAATAAGGAAATGAGATGATATCTTTGAAATATAACAAGTACGACTAGCATGCACTGTCTAATTAGAAAAGCACTAAAAGGCAAATCAGAATGAGAAAATAAAGAATATAATATAGTAGACAGTAGTTTATATATATTTTTTAACCTACAAAAGATAAGCAAGAAGAGAATGGTTTAAATCAACTTGCATTTTCAAATGATCACTCTGGCAGGTGTGAGAGGGAGCATATCAGTGGAGCAAGGCCAATTAATAGGGGGAAAGACAAAACCTGTCTGAACCAATATAGCAATAATGGGAATGAAGAAAGAATACGTATTAAAGAAGAACTCAGAGAGTAGAATGTAAAAAAAAGAAAAGAAAAAAGAAAAAAAAACAAGGACCATGGATATGGGGGAGACAAGAAAAAAAGCAAAAGAGCACTTTGAGGCTACTTGTGTAAGCATCAGTGCTTGTAAACAATACAGAAAATATTTGTTTAAAGATATCTTCCCGGGCTGGGGATATAGCATAGTTGGTAGAGTGCTTACTTCGCATGCACAAGGCCCTGGGCTCAATTCCCAGCACGATAGATAGATAGATAGATAGATAGATAGATAGATAGATAGATAGATAGATAGATAGATAGATAGATAGGATAGATGATAGATAGATAGATAGATAGATAGATAGATAGATAGATAGATCGATCGATCGATCGATCGATCTTCCCAAACTCTTTTGACTTCCATTTTACAATGGGATATATAGTAAAGATTACTGATTATCCTTTTAGAAGCTGCTCTCCTCTCCTTTCTTTTGGTAACAGAATCTCTGCAACAGGGATTCCAGCCTCCATTGCACTAGTTAGTCATACATATGAATGATTTTTGGCCAATGGTGAATGATGCAAAAATACAAATCACAGGTCCCATTCTTTAAAAAGAAAATTGTCCTCTCCATCATTTTTTTCAATTCCCATTTTCCACATGCACATGAGGAAACATCCATAGGACATAATAAAAATATTCTTTGATGAGATAGTACAACAGAGGTCTACTGCCCAAGGATTACCTGCCAATCTTCTTGATAGATATTTAAAGAAAAAAAGAATTTCTATCTCAGGGTAGTGTAGCAAAGGGGATCTGGGGACAGAATTCCTGAATTCAAAGCCTGTCTCTCCACCTTACTAGCTATTTGACTTGAGCAGTCACATAAGTTATTTATATCTTAGTTTCCTCATCTAAAAAATGAAGACACTGACTTCCTCTGCTTTTGTATTACAAGTGTTAATATATATATACACTTTCAAGCAAAGACTGTGTTATAAAAATGTGTATGATAATTATTTGAGTGACTGTGCTACTGAGCTACTTTAACAATATCAAATTATCTCAAATTCTTTTGGGAAATAACAAAAAAAAAGTACTCATATTGCATATGGTCTATTTATACCTATGCCCTAAGAACAGTCAGTCATGAATAAACAACTGACATTGGAGAAGGAGAGGGAACAAAGAACTTCTTAGGAAAAAATTAAGGGACTGAATTCAGAAAAGCCTACTGCAAACAGGAAAAATGATTTCTTGGATAGTGAGAAAGGAAAATACAATTCAGCTCTGAGAGTGAATGTTTTTAATTTTTATTCAAAACTTTCAAATAATTTCCTTTATATGGTATTTTCCTTTGAGTTCATACTCCAAGTACAAAATGTAAAATGTTATATAGCTTAGAGTGTATGAGATCTTTTCTATTCCAAAGATGCAATGATATTCTTATACCACTACCAATAATTAACAACTTTAATTATTGTAGCTTGATCATACAATTAAAACCAGGGAATATACATCAAAATTTTTGTTACTGCTAAAATGCCTATATCTCATTTATATAGAAAAGTGAAATATAGGAAACAAGTATCTTGTGGGAGGAAACTAGTTAGATAAATTACACTACATCCTTATAATGTAACCATTAAAACAAATGAGTCAGCACTTTCTTCCAGGCAAGTTACATGCAAGTTTTCATTAAGCATAAACCATAAAAATTATGGGGAATCTGTCTTTCTAACTTAAAACACACACATACACACGATCAATGAGGTGAACAGACAGCCTACATTTTGGGAACAAATTTTTGTCACATGCACATCAGATAGAGCACTAATCTCTAGGATATATAAATAATTAAAAACCTTAACACCAAAAAAACAAACCACCAAATCAATAAATGAGCCAAGGAGCTGAACAGACACTTCTCAGAAGAAGAAATACAATCAATCAACAAATATATGAAAAAATGTTCAACATCTCTAGCAATTAGAGAAATGCAAATCAAAACTACTCTAAGATTTCATCTCACACCAGTCAGAATGGCAGTCATCAAGAATACGAACAACAGTAAGTGCTGGGGAGGATGTGGAGGAAAGGGCACACTCATACATTGCTGGTGGGACTGCATTTGGTACAACCAATCTAGAAAGCAGCATGGAAATTCCTTAGAAAACTTGGAATGGAACCACCATTTGACCCTCGTCATCCCACTCCTTGGTCTATACCCAAAGGACTTAAAAATAGCATACTACAGTGACGCAGCCACTTCAATGTTTATAGCAGCTCAATTCATAATAGCTGGACTGGAACCAACCTAGATGCCCTTCAATAGATGAATGGATAAAGAAACTGTGGTATATTACTCAGCATTAAAGGAGAATAAAATTATGGCATTTGTAAGTAAATGGGTATAGTTGGAGAATATCACACTAAGCCAAGTAAGTCAATCCCAAAAAAACCAAAGGGGAGGGGACATGGGGGCAGGAAAGATGGTGGAATAAGATGGACAACAGTGCCCTACATACATGTATGACTGCACATATGGTATAACTCTATATTGTATACAACCAGAGAAATGAAAAGTTGTGCTCCATTTGTGTACAATGAATAAAAATGAATTCTGCTGTCATGTATACCTAATTAGAATAAATTTTTTTAAAAAGAGAGAATAAATAGAGCAAAAACAGTGAAATCTGAGAAATTCCACAATGTTTCCCTATAGGTAGAAACCAAAGTCTGCATGTGGGATAAGAAAGGGATACCTATACTTCAAAATCTAAGAGTATTGTATAACTCTGGATCTATAGGACAATTCACAAAAAACAAAAAAATTCAGTAACAAGCTACAATGTAAACCTAAATACAATTACTAAAATATTTAATGTTCTTAACTTATATTTTGAGAATTTATATAAATTATCAACTAATGTTTTTTATAATGGACATTTACAAATATGTAAAATATCCTATGCTATTTCCCTATATTATTAGACCTCTATCTCTCACATTTAAAGGAATATTTATTAACTAAAATAATATGTAAAGGTTTATCAGGTTCATTAAGACCCTCTTTTGCCAATGAATTTAACAAAAGTAAAGAAAAACTATCAACAGACACATAACTCCAATGGGAGAGAGCAGTCACCCTGTGGTCCTACCTTCAGGTGGTAAACTGTACAGCTGTGCCACAGGTCCAGTAACAGGAATAACTGGCAACTGGAAATGGAAAGAACTCTTAATCGTTGGGAGTGGCAGGCGATTTTTGGGAAAACACTTCCTCATTATAAGACTGGAGGTGTTGACAAGAGGATCAAGAGTCCTGACTGCCAAACATTCCTGTTTTAAAAAAAAAAAAAAGACAATATGTCTTTGGTGAATAGCTGAACCAATTTTACATTACTTCAGAAAATTAATACGTTAAAAATTTTCTAGAGACAAACATCACAAAAACCAATATTACAATACAGTAATAAAACAATTTTACTGTTCAGAATATCTATTTATAAATAGGAATATCATTCATGTGGGGACCAATTTAGTAGGCCTTTTCCCTAAATATCTTAACTATGCAGAAGTCAAAACCATTTTTGATACTGGAAGTCACCACAGTACTATATATAAGTGAGTTAGGGGACAGTTAGCAAGTCTAGGCAATAAAATGAAAAAGAATATTTATGAAAAGGTGCAAAAATATTAAGAAAATAAGAAATATAAGCAAACATGCATTTGCCTGAAACTTTCTCAGAACTAACTATATCAGTTTTCATGCAATGCACCTCTCATAAGTTGGCTATTCAGCTTATGCAAGAATGGCCTAAATATACCAATTTAAATATTTAAGAGTGATTTGCTGCCAGAAAATCTATTTTGAGAAGGGCTAAGGCATAAGGGATTTGAATTATGTCATATTACAGTATTATTAGTGACAACTAACATTCAGATGGCACTTTGATACACTGTAAAATTTTCAATACACATTTTCACATTTGATCTGTCAAAACAGATGAGAAATTGAGATTCAAAAATATTAAGTCACTTAACTCTTCCTCATGATATCAAATAGCCATCACTGTCTGGACTAGGAAGAGTAAAAACAGATACATATGATTGCTCTAAAAAATACTAAGGGTAAACATAAAACATGTGTTGGGACATTTAACTATTCTCACATAGAAAGATGGTTTATCACGTATTAAAGCCAAAACAGCACAACCAAGACAACTATCTGGCATTCTTTAAAGGACAAATTTCTTTTTAACATTTGTGAACTTCTAAAAACAAGAGGGTTGCATTACAACATTCCTATTCCCCATACCTGAGTCTTCTACAGATGCTAGAAAACATCTCATTGAATATACTATCAAAAATGTTTAACACTGAAGATGGCTGGCAAAACTAGTACTCAAGGTTTCTCTACAGTACCTTCTTTATTCAAAAAAGGCTTTACCCAGCAAGAAAATAAGCACAATACTGAAAAACAACAGAATTGCCCTAACAGCTAAATAGAATCCACGTAAAACTGAGTTATGTACAGTTGACTACACATTCTAGAAAGTGTAGTTATAGGGAATCCTTTCCTACCCAGTAGGTTGTTTTACACCTTCCTTTGATCTTTTGGGGGGAAAAAATCTCATGTTGCAGAGATGTGCACTGACCACTTTCTCAAATTCAGTCTGAGTTCACATGTGAGAAATGATTGTGCCTTTTGGTTTTGATATTTTTAAAATATAAATACATATATATGCATATATATGTCATATGAATATCTGAGTATTTGTAAGTTGATTTTAAGAACCAAATCACATCACTAATACAGAAACAGAACAATGGTAAGAAAATAACTCACTTGTGAAGTATTATACAGAATTTTCATCCCATTGGCTTCAATAAATGCTTTTCTTCCCAACTTGATGTTTGTAACACTTTTTAAGCTCTGTAAAATTCCTTTCCGAATGAGCATGTTTCTATGCCGATTATCATGGCGATGCCAATCTACATAAATTGTTAAAAGCACTTGGACATATCCTCTGTCTACAGCTCTCCTGGCATTTGTTTCTTTAACAAAAGAAAATTGAGAAAGAATATTTTTTAAATGACAAGAGAAAATGCTAGAATAAATCCAATTAAAAGTATAAACTCAATACTGTGATGAAAGTATTGAAATTTTTCTAAGAAATTAAATATGATAAGTTCCAGGCAGCACTACATATTCCAGAAAATTTCCTACCCATATATTGTTTTAATGATTTCTAAATATCAAAATATTAAATTAAGTTTACATCTTTTTAAACCAAAAAAACTTCCTGTATTTTAATACTAACAAACCAAATGAAATGTACAAGCTTTTAACTTACTAGCTTTGAACATGATTTTGTTAAAAGCTGTTATCACTTTTATTAACTTCTATCACAAACTTGGGGTTACCAGCGAAATTAACTCCGTTAAAATGTAATTCCTATGCAAACTTTGTTTTCATTGAAATTAATTACTTTAGTTATCCCACGATTATATAAACATCCATGCCATAACAATGCTAGTTAAAAATATTTAAACAACTTTTTAGTAAATGAAAGGGAAGGAGCATTACATGATTAGAAAATAGTGATTCTAGGCTTAAATTTTGAACACAATGAGAACTACATTAAAGGCTTTCTGTAAATGATCAATTTGATTGGAGTACAATTAACAAAAATAAATCCCCAAATTCGGCCTAATTTTGTTATTTTTAAAGTATTAATATTTAAAATTATTAACCAAAAAAGTGCATTTTACTAAGACAGTAGCAAAGAAATTATATCATAGCAACATACTAATCCACCCACTGTTACTTTGATACATGGATTATAAAGACTGCAAGATAAGATTGAAATATCAATCCATCTGAGGTTGTTTAATTACAAAGAAATTCTGATTTTTTTTTTTCCCCTCTCTTTTTTGCAGTGCTGGGGATTGAACCCAGGGCCTTGAGCATGCTTGGCAAGCACTCTACCACTAAGCTAAATTACCAGCCCTCCAGTCTCTTCTTAATCTCAAATTCACCCACAAAATGACCTCTGATCCATGGCCTGGATATTAAGAAGATATGAGTTGTTTAAAAGAATTATTCTATTTCGCAAATGAGCTAAAACATTACACTGAGATAAACATACTAATTCCCTTTCTGAACTACATTCTGCCATTAGAGAAGGAAGAAATTCACCAAGGGAAGAAACCTCTCATACGTGAAAGCTTTTAAACCTCTATTGAATCTAAAAATAGCTAGTTTACTAAGGCTGTAGCTATTTTAAAAATCAGTTCAATTGTTTTGTTTTGTTTTGGGTACCAGGGATTGAATTCAGGAGCACTCAACCATTGAACCATATCCTGGGCCCTTTTTTGTATTTTATTTACACACAGGGTCTCACTGAGTTGCTGAGGGTCTCTCTTGCTAAATCGCTGAGGCAGTCCTTGAACTTGTGCTTCTCCTGCCTCAATCTCCCAACCACTGGGATTACAGGAATGCACCACCAAGCCCAGCAGCTCAATTGTTTTGACCAACAAACATTTCATGTATTTAAATGAATATATACTTTGTTTATACCAACTGAAATATATAAGCTTTTACTAGCTGTGAATATGATTTTGTTAAAAGCCACTATGATCACTGTAACTATTACAAACTATGTGTTTTTGTGGGAATTCTCAAAAGTCCAAATGGTCTTCATGAAAATATTTAAATTCTTATGAAAGATCAAATAAGAAACTTAGCTATAATTCAAACAGGTACTGAGGTGATCCTTAAAGCAAATGAACAGAGCTATCTACAGTTGCACTGAGCACAATTAAAACAGATTAAACAGGGCTTTTTATTCACATGTTCAGAGCACACAATTTCCTATCAGCCTACTTCCTCTTCTCTCTCTAATTAAAAGAAAAGTCAAGTTTACCTTTAGGCTGAATTTACACTCCAGCAATGGTAACTGAACTGCCTATCATTATATATTTACCTTATACTCTCCCACATTTATTTTAGTAGTCAAATTTATTCTTTTAAAGTAAATGACTGTTGCCCCACAAAAAAAGAAAAAGGAAGAAATTTTTATAAATATAAATAGGTAAAAATGCTATTTAAATAAATGCATTTATTTAAATAAATGCAATGTGCTACTAAATACTATTTTGTATTATTAAATTTCATCTTATTTAGTGTCATATATCATTTGAAACTATATTAAATATAAATTACTTGTCAGTTACTTTTTTTATCCTGATAGAGTAAACAAGTATGTTTGCTCAGCATTTTTCTTTGAAAAAGAAGAGAGGGTGTAAAAGGAAGACTATTACTTAAAATTGAAAAAAATCAGACTTCAGTCATCTTAGTTTAATATATTTCTATAAAATATTTGAAACTTCTGGGAGTTTTAGTCTTCACTGACTCAGAATTAATAACTGTTATCAATGATTCAGAAAATTACTAAGCTTTAATAAACTTTTAAACAGCTATTCTAATCCATTTCAAATCAGATTTACTCTTTATATAGATTGAATTACAAAATCAGAGACAACAAAAAGCAAGGCTACAAATAACTATTAAAGTTAATCAATGTATGTGATCTTGGTCTAAAGTCTATCATATCACATATGAAAATAAAGCTACAGTCAACCTAGGTGAGTATCATATGTTTCATTTCAAGAGTGAAATTGTTAAGTCAGAATTCATGTATGATACTAAGGTAATTTCTGAAATTTAGCAAAACATTACCAAATGTCAGATTTTAAATAATCATTTGCTACTATTCCAAAAAAAAAAAAAAAAAATTCTAACAATTCAGATTTAAGGGCAAGTAGGCCCCACCCTTGAAAGATTTTGAATAAGTGCCTCTCTTAGGAGGAGGGAAATATAAACTCCATCAACAGGTTAAATGTTAAGACTCAAATGTTAATTTATTCAACCAATCATCCATGAGACTAACAATAGGGAGATGGGGGGAAGGGAGTGAACCAGAGATTGAATCCAGGGCCTTGTGCATGCCAGGAAAGAGCTCTACCACTGGGCCAAATATGAAATTTAAAATAGATACTGACTAAAAAATGTAGAGGGGAAAAATGATTATTCTCCAAAAGCATCATAAGACACATCTACTCTAATGCTTTAATCGTTAAGTAATTTGATTTCTAAATGAATTTATTAGACTGTAAATCTACATTAACAGTCACTTTCTAAATGTTATCAATTTGAATTGTGGTAGAGACAAAATTTCTAATAAAAAGTTCTAGGTTAAAATCATGTGATATGTAAAGAGTACTTCTCATAGTAAAAGTTATACTTCTCAAAATAAAAGTTCTCAATATCATGTTAGTTTTACTCCTTAAATAAATGATACATGATATTTACTTATTTTACTCTACTAATACAGCTTCATGTTTACATAAATACCTTAGAAACAGGAAATCAATGTGCTTAAATAAATTATACAAACATACTAAACAAATTATAACTGAATAAATATGTGGCATTAGTAACATATATCAACTTCACTAGAAGATAAGATCAATTTAAACATCATAATATTAAAAATTAGCTTTAAAACTATAAACTAAATCTACATTTCCAGTTTCTTTAACATAGTAAATAGAATGCTCAGGAAAATAGTATCTAGTATTTCTAGTATTTAAAAACTTACTTGATTTTAGCAAGGCAGCAAGAGTGTCTAAAGCAACCCTGTCAACACAACAAGAAAACACAAACAACAACAAAACTAGTAAAATTAATCTACAATAGTAAATTTACACAATCTTGTCAGATAAGTAATTCTATTATCTATTCCAAACTTATTCTTGTTAAAAGCATCAATTACATATGGTGTTTCTCCATATTCATCTTTCCCTTCAGCTTCAAATTAGATATGAAGAAGACTGAAATAGTAAAAGTACCAAAAATTTTTTAAAAAGAAAAAGAAGAAAATTAACATTGTCTAAGTCTTTATGTCAGAAGTTGGAGGAATGATATCTATCATTGACCCTGAGAAAATTCATGAAGGAACCACACTATCAAGAATCATTGCCCCTGACTCGTAAAGATATTAAAACAAAAACAAGTTTCAACAGATTAATTTCATAACTACAAAATTCTATAGATAATTTCTTAACTTTCTCACATTAAAGTATTTCAATTCTATAGAGCTATAATCCTCATATTTCATATTTAAGGTGATAACAAGTGTAAAACATTTTGGAACTCAGAAGTTGGGAAAAGAAGAATCAGCCCTTAATGTCTGTCAGCCATGAGGCACCAAAGAAAGTAACTATTATCTCAAAAATTATTACATCCCCAGAAAGGACAAAGGAATAGTCCTAAAAATTGAATATACATATATTATATTTTTGAACATAAATACTCACAGTGAAATCAGCTGCCATTAATCAGCTATAAAAATACATATCACTGTGGGAAACCTGTAATTCAAGTTGTTTCTTAAAAATAAATTACTGAAAAAAATGACAATTTCAATAACTTTAAAATGTAAGGCTGCAAACTATAGTACCTTTTAGTGAGAAATCAACAACTATAGTTAATTTATACTAAAAATATGTATGCTATCAAACTTAACTAAGCATTTCACTCACAATTAAGCATTTGTTGAATGCCTACTAGACACCCACAGTACCAAGTTCTTCATGGTTATAAAATTAAAAAAACAAGCTTATCTCTTCAACAGAAAATTTTACAATCTACATAATGTAAAAAAGCGTGTACCTATGAAAAAATTACTCAAGAGATTAAAACCAAAAACAAGGCAATAAAGTAAAAGATGCATAAATTAGTGGTAAAGTAGAGGCAGCATGACCAAATGCAGGAAAAGGTAAAGAGCTAACGGATCAGAAGATTTAAGATGGACATTAGTTCATAGTAATACCTAAAACAATCATCCATAATTATGCACCAACCAGGTACTCAAAAATGACCAGTAAGAGAAGTTCTTTATAGTTACACTTTGGTTTGACACAAATAAAGCAAACATGTGAACCCTTATTTATAATAATATTAATAGAGTAAAAACAAAGTATATACTTTTTAAAATATCATAGATTCATACCTGGTAATTTTCTCAAAACAATGTGAAATGTTGGTAATGGTGAGTTAAAAGTAAATGAACATTATGAAACTATGTGTTGAATTTTCATTGCATTGAACAAATCATCAGGAAGGAGCTGTCATACTTTGATGGTTGTGCAATAAAATACACAAAAGAATGTTTAAAACTATTAGAATAAGGATGGAGAGTGATGTTAAAATTGGTCAAAATTAAATATAACACTGAATAGATTTTCCAAATGTAACTGTTATTAAAACAAAAATGGAAAAGAAAATGACTGTGCAGTAAAACCTGAAAAATGCCAGAGAGCATTGTAGGTACTTTAAATATGCTTTCTACTTTAATTCTTCAAACAGTCTTGGTCTATAGAATTGGCAATGAACATGGAAAGTAAAAAATTTAAAATATGACATGCTTAGAGCCAAATAAAAACTTAACTTAATGGTATGGAAAATGAGTAACATAGGCATTTGTTGAAAAAGGAATTACAAAACCAGAAAGGCCTCCCTTTAAGAAGGTAACCTGACCCACGAAGTGAGTAAGGCTGAACCCCACACTCCTCCAACCCACTTCACCTGTGATCCTTCAAGCAGCTTCCAGGATCCACGCAGTCCTCCTGAGGGCCACAGCAAGGGCCCAAGGCCCATAAGCAGGGCTGTGGTGATCAGGGTTAGCTAGGCTATGGCCCTACCAGGCAAAGCCAGGCCACTGACATCACCCAGCATAGAAGGCTGCTGCCACTGGAAATCTCCAGTGCTTGACCACAAGAAGGGCTAGGGCTTCGCTCAGGGTTCTAAGGCTTCTGCAGCCCTGCAGCCACTCTGGGCCCTGCCTCTGCCTCTTCTTGTGGAATGTCTAGTGGGGTCTGACTCCTGTTACTGTTACATACAAATCCAAGAGACATATTGGTCTGGAAGACAAAAGAGCTGCTTCTTCAGAATCAAAAAAGAAGACTGGCATGCTACCCCTGGGGAAATCCCAGAAGCACACCTTGCCATACTTGGAGCCAAACAAAGAGCCTGCTTGCTAGAAAAGTTTCCTATCTGCTGTGTAGAAGGTAGATGACATTCTGACTCAAGGGGAGACTGTGGGGGTTCACAACCAATCAGTGCCATCTTACCTGCACAGACTTGGGACACACTGTGCAGTCCTTTTTGTATAAGTGAGAAGTATAATATTACTCTACAAGAGGAAGATTCCAGGGCTGGGGCTGTGGCAAAGTGGCGGAGCTCTTGCCTAGCATACGTGAGGCACTGGGTTCCATTCTAAGCACCACATATAAATAAATAAAATAAAGGTCCATTGACAACTAAAAAAATATTTTTTAAAAAAAGAGGAAGATTCCAGAGACTTAAAAACACAAAGGTTTAGCCAGGTGCAGTGGCACATGCCTGGAATCCCAGCACTTTGGGAGGCTGAGATAAGAGAATCGCAAGTTCAAAGCCAGCCTCAGCAACCGCGAGGCACTAAGCAACTCAGTGAGACCCTGTCTCTACATAAAACACAAAAATAGGGCCAGGCATGTGGTTCAGTGGTCAAGTACCTCTGAGTTCAATCCCTGGTACCAAAAAAATAAACAAACCCCACAAAGGTTTGCACATCAGTAGCCCTCTGGAATGTTGACAAATCAGGATCTAAAACAAAGTTCTATATTAAAGTTATGGAATTTATGTGGAAGTAAATGTCACTTTGTAAACAACACTGAATGGGGAACATTATCTGTGAAGAAACCTTCTGTAAACTGACAGTCAGCAAAGCTTTAGGCTGACCTTAAACCTGTCCATTAGAGCAAGCCTGAGATAAAGACTGCCAAAATGGCCAACTAAAGATATGAAGCAGCAATCATCTAACTACAGTAGTTACAAGGAAATTGTCCCCTTCAAATCATGATACCAAATAGGAAAATGATCTCCAAGTGCTCCTTGTGTAGGGAATTTTTCTGAGAGAACAGATCTTTTTATGCATCAGAAAAACCACATAGCTGAGAAGCCCCACAAATGTCACAAGTATGATAAGGAATTTTTTTCATGTATCAGAACTTCATAATCACTGGACAGACCACACAGGAAAGGAGGTCTATAAATGACATGATTGAGATATAAAAACAACAAATCTATATGTACTGAATGTCTGAGAGCCCAATTTTATAGAAAAATATTACTAGAAATAAAGGAAGAGAAAGGCCTCAATACAATAAGAAGGACTTCAATACCCCACACACTCCAACATCACAATGAATGGGGAAAAACTGATTTCAAGGCATATTACAGAGCCATAGTAACAAAACTGGCATAAAACTGACCCACAGGCCAATGGAACAGAACAGAGGGCCCAGAAACAAATCCACACATCTTTAGCCCACTGATTCTTCATAAAGGTGCCAAAAACATACAATGCTAAAGAAAAAAATATAAATGGTGCTGGAAAAATGGACATCCCCATGTAGCTGAAATGTGACCCCTATCTCTCATCTTATACAAAAATCAATTCAAAGTAGATGAAAGACCTTAGCATGGGACCTAAAACTCTAGTAGAGAAAAATATAGCAGAAACAATTCAAGATACTGGCACAGGCAATGAATTCCTGAATACAATTCCTAAAGCATAAGAAAAAAATAAAGAGGGAAACGGAATTCCATCAAATTACAAAGCTTCTACATAGCTAAGGAAACAATGAAAAGACAACCTACAGACTGGGAGAAAACCTGCCAGCTATTTTTCTGACAAAAGATTAATATCCAAAATGTATTTAAAAACTCAAAAAAGTCAACAACAAAAAAACAAGCAATCTAATAAAATTGGCAATCTGAACAGATACTTCTCAAAGAAGAAATACAAATGGCCAATAAATATATAAAAAATTTTCAATATCATTAGCCATGAGGAAAATGCAAATCAAAAGTACAGTGAGACTCCATCTCACTCCAGTTAGAGTGGCTGTTACCAAAAGAACAACAACAACAACAAAAAACTACTAAGGTTATAGGAAAAAAATGAAACCTTATACACTGTTGATGTAAATAATATTAGTATGGCCACTATGTAAAACAGTATAGAGGTTCATAAAAAAAAAAAAAAAAAAAAAAAAACCTACCATATGATCCAGTTATAATACTCCTGGATATTTCATCTAAAGGAAATAAGGTCAGCATACAAAAAAAGGTATCTCCATGCCCATGTTTACTGCAGTACTATTCACAATAGCTGAGATATGAAGCCAAGTTGCCTATAGACAGATGAATGGATAAAGAAAATATGGTATATATACACCATGGAGTATTACTCACCCATCGAGAAGAATAAAATCCATCATCTGCGGAAAAATGGATGGAACCAGAGAACAATATGTTTAGCAAAATAAGCCAAACATAGACAAGTATGGTATGTTTTCTCTCATATGTAGAAACAGACAGAGAGAGAGAGAGAGAGAGAGAGAGAAAGAGAGAGAGAAAGAGAGCGAGCAGACAACCCGAAAACTGAAAAGGGATAGGATTACTAGAAACTGGGAAGGGGCCACAAGGAAGAGTGAATGGACATGATTAACACATATGTAGAAATACTATCATGAATCCCATTAATTTGTATGATTAATATGTGTCAATAACTATAATTTTTTTAAAAAGACAGCTTGAACTTTTACTTCCAGACAAGATAGAATAACAGGAACCAAATTTACACTCTCATATGAGATGTGACTTTTTTAAAAAGGACAAAATAGAAGAACTATTTACAATACATTAAGTATCAAGCAATGGAGGACAGAAATCCATACAGGATAAAAACAATTGCCCCAGCCCACTAAACCTCAAGAGCCATAGCACAGAATACTAAATCAGTGCATAGCACAGACCATGGGAAAAAGAAACTTGTACAGGAAGATAAGTCCAGAAATTTTTCAGAGGTTTCTATTTGAATATTCAGCAAAGCAATACATGTGTGTAAAGTAACTACAAAGTCTAGGGGAAAGGCAGTCCAAAACAACTAGAGAACAGTGTCTAATATTCACACAGGGCTGGGAACAGTACCTGTTCCCATAACCAGACTAGAAGCTCTCATAATTCGTGGGGCATGTGGTAGAAGACTCAGGAGTTTGCCTCACTAGGGAAGAATAACCAGTCATAGACTCAACAGTACTCTCTTCTCACCTAACAAATCTAAAAAGACTGCAAAAGATCAAACTCTTTCTGTGAAACTTAACTGCATCCAAGAACAAACCTGAAGACTATTTACAGAAATATCAAAACACTCAGCAGCCAGAAAGGTGAAATTTACAATGTCTGGCCTCCTATCAAAATGATAAGCCTTGCAAAAAGAAGGAAATTAAAACCCATGATGAAAAAAAATAAACGAAATGAATCTAACCTAGAACTGACATAAACGTGAAAAACATCAAAATACTTACTACCACTGCACTCCATGTGTTCAAATAACTAGAGAAAAAATGTAACATGTTAATTAAGGAAAAACAGTTTTATGCTGCTACCATTTGATCCAGACACTCTTCTCCTAAGGATTTACCCAACAGAATTTTTTTTAAAAATTAAAAAATAAAAAAACATGACCACACAAAGTTTTGTACATACACATTCACAGCTGCTTTATTTGTAACAGCCAAAAATTTGAATAACTCATATGTCCAACAGAGGCGAATGAATAAACAAATTATGATATATCCATACAACTGTGAATACTACACAATGATTAAAAGGAATAAATGTTATATAACAATATAAATCTAAATACAATTGTGATGCATGAAAGAAGACAATCCTCCCCCCCAAAAATCAATTTTACAAAATCCTTAAACATGCAAATCAATCTATAGTGACAGAAAGCATCCTCTGGTTAAACCCAGCCTAAGAGGAGGGAGTATGAGAGTAACTACCAAGGGGAACCGTAAGGCTTCAGGCGGCAATGGATGTTCATCATCTTGAACATCTATTAATTTTGGTAATAGCTTCTCAGGATTAGTTATATATACAAGACCACATTATTATTTTTATGGGCTCTTCTAGATACTTCTTTGCTTTCATGGCCCTTCCTCCATAAAAATACATAGATATATATATCTATATATATATATAGATAGATATTTAAAATTTATATTTTACAATTGTGTTGATATAAAGCTGTGTTAATAATAACAGATTAAATCATTTCTGTATAAAAGTTCACTTTTTTTCTTATGACTTAAAAGAAATTAAAACAACTCTGTGGGCCCCTAAAGTATCAAGGGCACTCAGCACTGCCCATTGAGTCTAAAGACTTAGTCAACCCTGCATATGTCAATTCTTATCAACTGTATACTATGAATATATACAATGTATTATATGTAGGAAAGGTACTTTCGACAATCAGGTCCAATGAGAATTAAGTAAATCCTTCTTCCTACGGCACTTTAATTGATATATGCTATAAATTCCTTTTATTTAAGAAATGGTAAGAAAGTTGAGACAAAATATTTACTCCACGAAGCACTAAACTGCTGATTAACCCTATTTAAAAAGTCTCAAGGCTCAATGAATTGCCTAAGTGTTTTCTACAGTAAGTAACAGATTTTACTGTTTATCTCTTGCCATTCAATATAAGCAGTGTTTTTACAAACAATTTTACAATACAGACTACCACAATCCACCTAAAATAAGAGAAAGACATTTTAGGAACTATGTAGAGGGAACATAGCTAACATAGAACATAGTTAAAGATCAGAAATGATACCTACCAATTAACTTTTAATAGTTCATCACAGTTAATTAAGGGTGGAACTACATCCCCCAAAAACCATATGTTGAAGTCTTAACTCCCAGGATGTCAGAATGTAACCTTATTTGAAAACACCATCACTAAACATAGAATTAGTTAAGATGAGGCCATACTGGAGGAGGTGGGCTCTTAATACAACATAAATGCTGTCCTAACAAGAGAAAAGACAATGAGAAGACATATACAAAGGGAGAACATCACCAGTAATGATGAAGGCAAAAGTGAAATGCTGCAGCTGCCTACTACGAATGGGAAAGATCAATGCAAATAATCAAAAGATAGGAAGAGCAGGGAAGGGGTGGCACACACCTGTGATCTCAGCTATTCAGGAGGCTGAGTTCTCAAGTTTGAGAACTGGGCAACTTAGCCCCTGTCTCGGAATAAAGTAAAAAGGGCTGAGAGGTATAGGTCAGTAGTAGAGAAACCCTGGGTTCAATCTCCAGTATCACAACAAAAACAAAAAGAAAAGAAAGCTAGAAAGAAGTTAGAAAGGATACTCCCCTACAGGTTTCAGAGGGAGCATACTCTTCTGAGAATTTGATTTTGAACATACAACCTCTAAAACTGTGAGGCAATAAATTTCTGTTGTTTTAAGCCACCAAGTTTGTGATACTCTGATACAACAGCCCTAGGATACGAAAACAATATATTTTATGCAATTGCTTACAATGAGCCCATAGGATTCTCCCAAAACTATGAAAATATTACAGTACTTTCAGAAAGTCTTTCTCCTGGCTGGCAGTTGTTTACAACATGCTTGAACCAAATAATAGTGTTTCTCACAGTTTTTAATCCTAAAACATTTTTATAATATATTTTTTGATGTGTATTCCTCAACACGTGGCAAGGTGAAATATGAACTGCTGTTTCTGACTCTAGAGCCCATCAAGCTTATTCTATTGTTCCATTAGAATTTTAAAAAATTATGAAGCCTGGTGAAAACTCATCTTTAAATTTTTACCCCCAAAAAATGTATTTTAAATGTATTAAACTTCAGTACAAAAATATTTCTGAAATTCTGACATTTATAAGCCAGCATGAATTTACAATATTAGAATTTTAAAATATTAGATTTGTTGAAATGTAGTACATATTATGTTAAACTGATAAAAATTTCTCAGTATTAACAATTTATACTTCCTCATAAATTTGCCCAGTCTTTCTGGGAAAGAACAACATAACCAAAAATAACTTGAAAAGTAGTGTGTGGCTTACTCATTTAAAAACAGTGGAGGAAGAAAAGCTTACATCCAGTTACTACAGTTAATCTACTTTACTTTGAGGGTCAATCCTTACAATGACCACCAACATGGAGAAACTCAAAAAGACACAGTTACAATAACTTCCTCAACTGCTTCACTTTGGATTAACAGCTTTATATCTGAACACTAAAATTGGAAAGAAAGGAAATCCTAAAGGAAAGCATCACCCTTCCAACATAAATCTCTGAATATTCTTCCCTTTAAACATAGGGTATTATTTAAGGAGAGGAAGAACCACAACAGAAAGCTCGAGATGACTGAGTTTTCTTAGTTAATGAGAGAGGAGACACCAAATTACTAAAAATGACAAAGACATCAAGATGGAGATATTTGTTCACTGAGTTAGTTATTCTTTTAGAAGTAAAAGGTTAAAAATTAGTTTCTTTTTTAAAATGAAATTTTTTGCAGATTAACAAAGATATATGAATTAAAAATAGGGCTGAAGATATAGCACAATGGTAGGCAGAGTGCTTGCCTAGCATGCATGGAGTCCTGGGTTCAATTCCATGTATATATATATATACATACACATATACATATATACATACATACATAAATATATACACACCTATATATATACACACAAACATACATATAAATACATGTAAATTTAGTATTAGCTAGGACTCATTCTCAGCCACATTACTACATTGCCTACTTAAACTATATTACATTAATACAGGCACTGTGCTAGTTATCAGAATCATCTCATTAAATCCTAACCACCTTACAATGAAGGCACTAATATTATTTCCACTTTACAGACAGGAAAGGGGGACACAATAGGTTAAGTAACTTATATTATACCAAGAAGCCCGTGAGAGAACTATATGCAAATCCAGGTCTGCCTGCCTTCAGAGCCCATCTTAAGTCACTACGCTGCACAGATCCTAAATTGATTTTACTGTGATACAAACATTTTGTCTTGTTACATTTCATCACATAGTCTAGGACTGTGTATAAGCATTGCCTAAGTAATGTTGAGTCTCCCCACCAAATAATATTTAATATGAGCAAATAAAGACCAAAATATTTTAAAATATGCTGAACCTTATTTAAAAAAAGGGTTTTTTAAAAAAATTAAAATGTTCTGAACTCTCTGATTTAGAATAAAATTTAACCAAATAGTTCATGTGGACAAGTTCTTCTTTATAAGGGATTCCACAGTTAATAAATATAGAAAAAATGAGAAAATTAGAGAACTCATTATTTTGTAACACCTAATAAAATAAGAGATCCAGGCAATGCAAAGAATGACTGAAAAATCATTAAGTGACAAGTATATGGGAACATTCTAATAGATGGAGTACCCCAAACCATTACCTTACATAATACAAAACAAAGTACTCTGAACCATCTCTGAAATATTTTGATTAACACCAAAGTAAATTTGATCAAGTCACTAGCTTTACAGTATACAGAAAATGTAAGGAACATACCTGTTTGTTAAATGACCCCAGCATAGTCACCCTAATCCAGAATGTGGAACATTCTAAAGAAATATCACACAGGTCCTTCAACAAATAGAATCAAAAAAATGGGGGGATTTTTATTGATTTTAAAAGTTTATGAGACATGTCAATCAAACAGATTGCACAGACCTCATTTGGACCTTGATTTGAATAAACCAACTATAAAAAGTGCATTCCTTAGATAATCAGAAAATATGAGATGATACAAAGAAAGTATTGATTTTGGTAGGTACACACATGATATTGTGGTAACATAAAAAGAAAAAAAAAAATCTGTATCTGATAACGATCATACTAAAGAATTTACAGATGAAATGTAATGGTGAATATTTACTTTAAAATAATCCAGCAAAAATGTGAGCAGAAAAAGTAAAGAATAAATAAAAGTTGCAGGATATTAATTGCTATGGAAATTGGGTGATGGGGGCATGCAGAGTTCATTATACTATTATCCCTACTTTTGTGTCAATTTGGAAACTTCCTAAGTACAAAAAGCAAGAATGTGTATATCTTGTTTGGATTCTGATTCCAAAAAACCACTGCAGAAAGGCAATTTTAAGATAACTAAAGAACACAGACTAGATTTTAGATTGTATTAAGGAATTAATAATTTTATTGGATATCATTATAGTACTGTAGCTATTTTTAAGTCTTCATTTAGTAGAATTATACATTTAAGTATTTAAGAGAAAAACAATAATATTCAGAGAAAATCATCCTGGAGAAAATATCTAGGGTTTGCTTAAAAGTACCTCAGTAAAAACAAAAGTATGGACAAGAAACAAATGAAACAAAAATGGTACAATGTTTATAACTGCTGAACACAGTATGTAATTACTGTAATTTAATTAGTCTAACATAATATAGTATAAACTGTTATATATCTTTGAAAAATTACAAAATAAAAAGTTTTTAAAGAATGACCTCTAGGCTTAGGAAAATACTAAATATAAACAAATAATTGCAAATTGCTTTCATTTTCTGAGGTTAAAAGTGTAAGTGAATAAAAATACATACAACACATATAAATAAAATACATCTTAAGATACATACCACAAAAAGCACACAAAAGAGAAAGAAATAAAAATATATAAATTTAAGAAATATTCAGATTATCATAAGAATGAAAGAACTAGTCATTAAAAGACTGCAAAATTGGGTGAGGAATGTAGTAGGCACTCAATAAATGTTTCTGAATGAATAAATACTCTATAAATTATCTTATATCCTCTTATAGAAACTAAGACTGTTCAAAGTCTAAATTTCTATAAATACCATAACTTAATTCAATCTGCTCATTCTCCATATCAAAATAATGAGGCCCAGAATAACAAAATGTTTACATTCAAAACATTTACTCACTTCATAAGACCTGAATTCTTCTTACTAAATGGTCCAATGATTTTAAACATCAGTTCCACAACTCCATTTTTCCCTAAGGATACTGAATTCACAGCTGAGAGGGGGAGAAAAAGATACAAAATAATTTCAAAACTTTAGTAACTGAAAATACGACACTTAGTGATACACAGCCAAAAATATATACAAAGTGTTGAATAAATGTGAACTCAAGTCACTCTGAGTCACTTAAGTCCACCTTAGCTAACTGCTTAAGGGGGGGAGGATTTTCTTTTTCTTTTTTTCTTTTTGTTCTATGGGAAATTGCAAGGAAATTCAGAAACAAGCTACATACCAAAAAAATTATTATAAAAAAAGACTCTAACTGGGCATGGTGGCACACGCATGTAATCCCAGTGGCTCTGGAGGCTGAGGCAGAAGAATTACGAGTTCAAAGCCAGCCTCAGCAAAAGCAAAGCACTAAACAACTCAGTGAGACTCTGTCTCTAAATAAAATACAAAATAGGGCTGGGGATGTGACTCAGTGGTTGAGTACCCTTGAGTTCAATCCCCCCCCAAAAAAAAAAAAAAAATCTAGTTGCTCCAGTTGTTTCTTCAATCAATTTGCTGAACATGGGGATTGACAGACAATAATAGACTCTGCCTTCAAAAAGCATAGTGGAGAATGAGAGAAACCATCAACAAATAGCTACTAAATTACATTCGAAATAGATTATGAGTTATAGGTTATTTGGGTTACACCATTGAGGAGTTCCTAATTCAGAGTGAGAGAGAGAGGCATTTCTGGAGAAAATGTTGCCTGGGTGCAGTCTTTAAATGTGAGTAGGTGTAGATAGAAGACCCCAGCTTTCCTTCTCAGCTTCTTGTCTATGAAAATCCCAAGAAGTATATGAGTTTTTCAAGCTGTAATAACCCCATATTTTTCCACAACTTTTCCCACAGGCAACCTATTCACCCCTCTCACGCTAGTCCTTTACAAATTAAGGGGATGAGTGAGAATTCTCAAGATTTATCAACTTACTTTCTTACCCCACAATACTTCTGTTGAATTGAACTTAGGAGATGAAACGAGCCATATTAAATCTTTTCTTTCCCATGAATTTGAGAGGTTTACAGAGGTAAGGTAGTTTAAGATTTTCATTTTGCATAACTTTACAATACTGAGTTAACTAAAAGTCACCCTGAAATACTCACAATTGGCAGAATACACTCGTAAAAGCTGAAGACAAGGTAGAACCAAGCGATGATTCTGCAAATTCTGTTTGACCAAACTCAGAGTTATATTCAGAGCCCCATTAATTCTAGCTTTCACTCCAAATTTCTTATCTGTCAAAAAAAAGTTATTTACATTAACTTTTGAATAAAATGAAGTCATAAAACAATAATCTTAAATTTAAATTATGAATTCATACCACCAAACATGAAGTTGACCTGAAATAATTAAAGTTATAATCATTTCTTGTATGATTTTTTTAAATACTCTATATACTTTTGAAGCATGGCTTAAAAGAATGTACTGAGGGGCAAGCTAAAGAATAGGGCAAAAGGACAGGGGCTGGAATAACCCAACATTTAGATTTGCCTGTACACAAGCAAATCTGTCTAATTCAATATGTTTCCCAGAATACCATCACACAGTTAAGAGGAACTGCAGAGAATCTAAATGTCCAATACCAATATTACTAATTTAATGTGGACAGTATTCTTTTCCTGCTCATGAAAGAATATAAATTAGGGGGGAAATGAACAGTTTGTGTAACTAATACTATTAAATTTATGTCTAAGGGATATAACTCAACATAGAAAAGTTCTTTTTATTATTATTTTTAGTGGTACAAATTTATGAGGCACACTAATAATTCAATATATGCATCAATATGTAATGATCAAATCATGGTAGTTAAAATTTCTATCTCGAATCTTTTTAAATTTTTGATTAACACATAATTGTAGATATTTATGGGTTATAGTATAATATTTTAATACCAGGGTAGTTTAAATTTGTACCTACTTATCATTACTTTGTTTTTGAAAAGCACAGTTTTTGATTAGTATTCTCATCAAGAGATTAAAAAGATTTTTTAAAAATTTAAACAACAAGAATTTACAAAAATTGACTTAAACAATGAAAGCAAGCAGGTCCAAGAAAAAGACATGGTGTGAGCAGCAGGAATTTTAAGTCAAAAAGAATTAAACTTTGTTATAGGAATGTTACTCTTATCTCACAAGAAATAAAAAAATAATGAAAATCACTCAAGAAATGACTGTACAAAGTCCTTGAGTAACATTAAAATGGAAAACTAGGACAAATACAGAAAATAGCACAAACTTAAAATATGTAGGAGAAAATGACCTTCAACTTTAAAGGGACATTAAAGAAATACAACATAAATTAAATGCATCAATATCCTAACTTAATTTCACAAAAGGTATAAGATAGATAACCTGGTTCTAATTAGAAAAGGAAGCATGAAATAACAATATTCATCAATAAATAAGGTTCCCTTGTTTTATTTTTCATTTTTATTTTACACAAAAATCTCAAAACGAGTCCTTAAATCTCAAATGCAGGTTAAAAAAAAAAAGATACAGATAATGTATTTCTTATACTAACGTATATTTAAGTCCTAATGTCCCAAATATACCTGAGAAATTAAAGTCACCTCAAGGTTGAATTCTTTAAGAACATCACACGCAGAAAGTACTATTCAAACATTTGCACAATACACAAAGATATGCATGAAATACACATGAATGCATAAACTAAACTATGTGCACACATACTTTTTTGGCGGGGGTGGGGGGAGGGTCTGGGGATTGAACCCAGTGGCAAGCATTTTAACCAGACACTTGAAATTTTAATACCCATATGCAAGCCACAAAGCAATGGGTAAACTCCCTAAGAGTTAAGGGAGTCATTTTAATCTTTGTGCAGATATACAATCATAAATTTAGGCTCTATTCAAACAAAACCTTCCTCTGTTAACCTAATCTAAAATTGGTTTCCTTCTTTGTTCTACATCCATTCTTATCGATCTGTATTTTTTAAAATGGACATGTCTTGCTATTGTAATAATTGGTCTCATAATTTTTCATGTCTATTTTGGTCTTTTTAACTAGATTTTAAGTTCCCTGAGCACTCTATGCAACAAAAATATGACATGAATGAAAAGCACTGACAGTTTATTTCTCTACAACTCAAAACATCCCCATGCATACTCCCTCTTTCTAGCCTCAACAATATTCACAGTGTGTGTGTGTGTGTGTGTGTGTATCTTTTACATACATTCATAATTAGGCACACAAACACACTAAGACATACTTGTAATTCTGATGTATTTGTCTTTCTTTTTCTACCACATGCAATAGAATTATTCATGAATTTTGGGTCTTCATTTCTTGCCAATTACTAGTTTGACTATAAAAAGCCTAGGTATTCCTCAATAGATGGACTAATAAAGAAAGTATGGTATATATACACATTGGAGTTTTCCTCAGCCATAAAGAATTAAATCATGTCATTTGCTGGTAAATGGATGGAACTAGAGAGCATCAAGCCAAGTGAAATAAGCCAGACTCAGAAAGTCAAGAGTTGAATGTTTTCTCTACTATAAAGAAGTTAAGAGAGAAATAAGGAATATTAAAAGGAGGAGAATCTCATGAAAACAGATGGGAGAAGAGTAGAGGAAGGAATCGAGATAGAGGGAGGAGGAATGGAAAAGGGGAGAAACTGCAGTATAAAATAGACCTAATTATACTATATGCATATATGAATATATCACAATAAACTCCATTTTTATGTATAACTATAATGCATCAATTAAAAAATCAATTAACAAAAAGAAGAACAATAGAGTCAGAATAACCTCTATATGAGTATCAAGAAAAAAGGGATAAGAATGGGGAGAGGGTTAGGGGGTAGTACTAGGGACTGAAATGGGGCAAACTATTTTATATGCATTTATAAATATGTCAAAATAAACCTGATAATTACACAGAAAATATGATGCACTAATAAAAACAAATTTTTAAAAAACTAAGCAACTGGGGCTGGAGTTGTGGCTCAGTGGTAGAGCACTTGCCTGGCATGTGTGAGGTCCTGTGTTTGATCCTCAGCACTGTAGGTAGGTAGGTAGGTAGGTAGGTAGGTAGGTAGGTAGATAGATAGATAGACAGACAGACAGACAGACTGACTGACTGACTGACTGACTGACAGACAGGTGATAGATAAAATCAAAATCCACTCGCAACTAAAAATTATGGAGGGCTGGGTTGTAGCTCAGTGGTAGAGCACTTGCCTTATAGGTGTAAGGCACTGGGTTCAATCCTCAGCACCACATAAAAATAAATAAATAAAATAAAGGCATTGCATCCATCTACAACTAAAAATTTTTTTAAAAAACTAAGCAACTTCAAGGCATAGATAATTGATACAAAGATGGTTCTAGATTCAATAATCATACAAGCGAAACCTTTACCTTTTGGTCCAATCTTTGCAAGAACAGAATGAATCTGTACCATTAACTCCTCATGTGGGGGAGATTCTTTGCTGGCATTTGTAAGTAATTGTAACAATATTTGTGAACCACCTTTGGTGACTAAGAAACTCGCTCTTCGACCTCCACCTAAATTTAAAAAAAAAAAATTTTAACAGCATATCTTCCCCAGTAGGTATCACAATTTGTCAGTATTGACACATTTAAAGTGCTGATTCGTAAAATCAAGCAATACTATCAAAATCATGTTTTGTGTTATCTCATCTATCTAACTAGGAAATAGCACACAAAGAGCAAACACAAGCAATACCAAAATTCTAGGTTCAAAACTCTAAAATTTACGGTTGCAGGGGTAATTTGAGGGATACTTGAATATACCAAAACAAAACAACAAAGGAGTATGATATTTCAGTTTCCAAATCCCAATACTCAGAATACCCTCTTTATGAGTATCAAAAAATTCAAAGTACACATGATACATGGCAGATCACTGTTTACAAACAGAAATAAGACCAAAGGAAACAAAAACTTACCAGCTGAAACCAGCTCAATAAGAATGCTCAAGATATTTAGCGTAGTTTGAAGATCCTTAGTATTCTGAAATAGACAGTTGATTTGCTTTATTAAAACTTGGTAAATATGTGAAGCTCAAACTTTTTGTAACTCTTAGGAACTATGTATATTTTACAAATGGCCTTCTCAATTTCTCTAGGAATAAATGTATTCAGGTTTTCACTGTTCTCTTATTAACTTCAGTCTCTTCTTTTTGCCTCTCAGAACTTTTATAAATATACTTGTTGCTATTATCTTCTTAGTATCAACATTACTACAAAATGAATTAATTTGTCATTTGAATTCCTATATTTCTACCAAACAAATAATAGAACCACTAAGATATAGCTCAATGGTAGCATTTTTGCCTCTCAACTGCAAGGCTTTGGGTTCTACTCCAGTGAAGGAAAGAAGGAAAAGAGGAAGGGAAAGAGGAATAAAGAAGGAAAGGAGAGAAGGATAAAAAAATGAACTAAAATTTAAAAAGCCCTGTAATATATGGTCACTACTCAGTCACCTAGCTCCTGTCTCAGGAGATAATGTTATCAGTTTCTTGTGAGTTCTCCCTAAAATAATATCACATAAAAGAGATTCATGTAAATACACATGTGCAGAAATATTTATTTTTCCAAATGGTATTGCCCTACAGATATTACTTGGCACCTTATCTTTTTCATATCAACAAATAGAGCTTCTTCCTTATTCTTTTTACAGGTTGAACAATAAATTCCATTACATGGTTGTACCAGTCATGTAACCATGTTACATGGTTACATGTAACCAGTCACTTACCCATGAGATAATCAGGTTGTTTTTAGTATTTTCCTATTTAAAAATTACAGTAAATAACTAAGCAAATATGAAATGAAAATATATTTCTGTATGTGAAATAAATTTCTATTTTGTCAAGTCTGGACAATCAATGTAATAAAAGGAAAATGCTTAAACATGGTATGCTGGTTACTTTTATTAACAGTGATGTTTAATCTCAACTGACATTTGTCTTTCTTTTTCTGAGAACTATCCGACCATAACCTTCATGTGGTTTTCTATTGGTTATGAACTTTTTTCCTTACTGATTTACAGTTCCTTCTATGCTGAAGAAATTACATGAGTTCAAAGAGTTTTTGTTTCCTTAGTTTCCAAATATCTATGGTGTTTTTTCCATACATTTATTAATGTACTTAAATTTATCAACCTTTTCTTTTACAACTCCTATTTTTTTGTACTTAGAAACTTTCTTGTTAAAAGAATATTTTTTAATTACTCCCATTCCTTCCTCTAGTATATGATTTTATGTTCCATGACTAAATCTTTGCTTCAAATGGAATTTTATTTTGTGGCAGTAAAAATCTAACATCATGCTTTTCTAAATGGCTATCAATTTGCCCCAGGCTCCACTTATTAAGCAATCCCTCTAATTCATCCTTGGTCTGAAATGCCACCTTTATTTTATCAAATAGTACTAAATTCCCATAAACATTTTAAATTTATTTTTGGATTTTCTGTTCTGCTACACTGGTACCTATCTAACACTCATACTCAATTTCATTTTTTTAAATACTTTTTTTAGTTGTAGATGGACACAATACCTTTATTTTATTTATTTTTATGTGGTGCTGAGGATCGAACCCAGTGCCTCATGCATGCGAGGCAAGCACTCTACCACTGAGCCACAATCCCAGCCCTCATACTCAATTTCTAAACTATGTTTTAATTACTAAAACTTTATAATATTTTTTACTATTTGTTTGGTAGAAATAGTTCTTTCTCATTTCTCTTCTTCCCAGGAATGGCCTTTCTATTTCCACTTATTTTTGCCCCCAACCCATTTGGACAAAATTGTGTGAGACTGCACTCTAAGCTACCAGATCAATTTAGGGAATATCTGTATCCTTATATGGTTAAGACTTCCTATGGAAGAACATAAACTTATTTATTGTTCTTAACACTGCACTGAACAAAATGTAGTATCCTGATCTGAATACATTCTCCGGTTTTTTGGTGGTTTTTTTTTTTTGCACCAGGGATTGAACTCAGGTACTGGACCACTGAGCCACATCCCCAGCCCTATTTTGTGTTTTATGTAGAGATAGGGTCTCACTGAGTTGCTTAGTGCCTCGCCATTGCTGAGGCTGGCTTGGAACTCGCAATTCTCCTGTCTCAGCCTCCCTCAGTGCTAGGATTACAGGCTTGCGCCACTGCGCCCAGCTACATTCTCCGGTTTTACCAGAACTTTTACACTGGCATAGAAATTCAAGTATCACCAATATAACATAGTTACTCAACCAATAAATAAGACTAAAACAAATCATGAATGTGTATCAGCTACCACAATAGAACAAATGAGACTTGCCAATGTTGATCATTTATTTTAAGCTAAAGATTCATTTCCAGCTTATGTTTCATTTCGGTGGGGGATGATAGTGCTGGGGTTGAACCCAGGGGCTCAAGCATGTTAGGCAAGCACTCTATCACTGCACCACATCCCCCAGCTCTCTTAAAACAGAAAAACACTTAGGATTAGTGTGTGTGTGTGTGTGTGTGTGCGCGTAGCTTTTTTCCTTCGATACTGCTTCTTATAAGTAATTATATAATTAAAGGCTGTTAGTGATTTACCTCTAATGTTGACAGCAGAACTTCTATTCCTGTAGAACCTTTAGCTGTCATTTCTCTCCTTGTTTTTTCTAAAAAGTAGAAAATAATTTTTTAACATGAATGGGGAATTAAGTATATAAAGTTTTATTAATATACCTAGTACAGAATCAATAATCCTCCATTGGTTCACTGATCATTCTATAATGGCTCCTACATGTTCTTCTCTCTGAATTTGCTAATTCTGCTCAGTGGGGACTTCCAGATTTCAGTTAAACAAGACCTTCCTTGCATTTCTTTTTAGTTACTAATATGATCTATCTAAGAGTGTCCCTGTCAATCCATCAAAAATCTTAAAACTAGTAATATAATGCAGATGCCAGGCTGGAGTGAGGTAGAAGTTGTAATGGTAGATTTATTTCTTTTTGAATAGAATTAGAAGATAGTTAATCAAAATGAATGAAATTCAGAGACCTAGAACCATTTTTAAATGTTTTATTGTATTAATACTGTTTCAAATTCTGAATCACACAAAAATAAACAAAATTAAGGAAGAACAACTTCCGTAAGAATCTGGAGATGAGATCACCCGAATCATCTTTCCTTTCTCTAGGATGGGGGGGGGGATGTGTAAATATTTCTATTATTTACAAGTTCCTAGATCTTTACAATTCTCCTTTGATTAACAAGAGAAGGAGAGTAGATCACAGGCCAACATTCAAGAAAGGAACTAACATTTACTATTCCATGTACTTTACCTACATTACCATTTATATGCCTCATTTTAACTCCCTGCAGGGGGAAAAATTACTCTTTTCATGGACCAAAAATTTCTCCTTTAAGAAAAGAGAACAATTATGTACAAAGTCAATGAACAAATCAGTGAAATAAACCAGGTAACTCAGGTGTTTCTGAATCCAGTTTAATGTGCTTCTCAGAGTCACAGGAATCATTCTTTTAACAAGATTATTCCAGGATTTTATGCCTGTCCCCAGTATTTTCCACACCTGAAGGATAATGCCAGAAATTCTTTTATATACAGGTCACTGTCACTAATTTCATATTTTGAGATTTTAAAAATAGAAAACAAGAAATCCACTCTCAATAGTACATATTCCACAATAAACTTCAAAGTACTAAATTCAATGTTCCATATGGAGGTAGTCTAGGAAGTTTAAAAGCACAGCAATGAGCATCAAGACTCAGATAAAAATAAAATAACAACATAGTTGGGAGGGAGTGTAATTCAGGCTAATAAGCCTTAGAAATCACATTTTTGCCAAGAGCAAATCCTGTTCAATTTCTTAAGTGGGACATCTATTTGAAAATTATATTACTCTACATTAGGCGTTATTAAAAAGAGGGAGAAATATACTACCTAGAGGTTATAGTAAACTGTTACTTATTGTACCTACTAATAACTACCTATAAAATAAATGTGCTGAGATTTGATATCATATTTATCTATAAAACAATAATCTCATGTTATTATGTATCATCTCGGATCCACGTAGTGAATTTGTTAAACTCAAATTTGTTAAACTCACAGAAACTTTTCACCTTTCAAATTAGAAAATTCTCGTAAATTATAAGAAGATCTAAAACACTATTCATTTTTGCTCCCTACTGCCACATTGCTGATGTTTAAAAGACTGACAAATTTTCTCACCTATAAAAAGAAGTAAAGTTCATTAATGTTAACAAACTAAATTTCTCCTTTTAAAAAAAAACTACGATTATTCTGTCAACGTAATCTAAACTTCATCCTCTCCTCAGTCCAGCTGCCTCTAACAAAAAAGTTTAACTTGTAAAAGAAAATATTGTTTCAAAAAGCCAATGTATCCTATGTAATATTTTAAATTAAGACCACTGATTTAATAAAGTTAAATCATTTAAAAATAATAATATCATTATTAGAGGATAGAGAGCACCCCATGAAAAACAAGCCACCACATGTTCACCTTCCCTGAGGGGTGCTAACTTCCTCTGAAGATGATACAACAAAGCCTGTACCTCTGTTGTTATTAATATCCACCATCATCTTGCTTATGCTTCACACTAAATGAAAACTAGGTCTCCCTCTAAGCATTTTCTACTCCACTCCAGAGTCCACCATAATCTTGGAAGATTTCAATGTTAACAAGGATTATTCAAACTCCTAGTTCTACAGTTTTTTAACAACAAATCCATCCCTGTGCTCCAATTTATCAAACCTCTTGATGGCCATCTCAGGATCTCAAAATACTCCACCACCGATATGTTTACCTCTTCTCACTTTCAGATCATAACCTTCTAACATGCCCAATTTCTCTTTTCTTTATAAAAATTATATAACTTCTGTCACCTTCATTCAAACTTCAAAGTTCATCAACTATAGCATGAACTGCCACAATATCCATCTGCTCTATACCTAACTTGTACTCCATGTGCCCCATCCCCTACACAAACCCTTATGCAGAAATGAATCCTAAAAACTGCATTCTGTACTTCAACATAAGAGTAAAAAGAGTGCCACAAGAATATTTTTTCCTACCTTTTTAGCATAAGATTGTGTAAGTAATCTTATTGCTGGGTACTTAGCGTAAGATTGTGTAAGCAATTGTATTGTTGCGTTTCTAACATGTATAGATATAACACATACAACAATAATGGCAAAAAGAAATGGAGTTATACTGGAAGAAAGTTGTAAACTTTTCCTAGAATTAAATATGCTAAAATATATTGTTACAAGATGAATATTTTAATCTCTACAGGAAACACTGAGAACTAAAATTGCCAAAAGTTGAAAAAACACAAGCACAAAAGAAGGCCATAAAATATGAGAAGAGGAATGCAAAAGACATGAAACATTTAGAAAATAGCAAAATGTCAGATGTAGATTCTATCTTATCAAAAAGTACACTAAATTGGAAATACTAAACAGACTATACTTTAAAAAAAAGCAAGATGCAATGTTATCTTCAAGAAACACTCAGATTTAAAAACATAAACAATTTCAAAGTAAAAGAAATGGATAAAAGTACAAAATAGAAAGATGAATCATAAGACAGCTGGAATGGCTATACTATCAGACAAAACAGACTAAAAATCTTACTGGAAACAAAAAGGGACGTTTCACATGATGAAAAAGGCAAACCATCAGGAAGATAAAACCACCATAAATATATGTGTGTGTGTGTGTATGTGTGTATACACATATCTCACAACAGAGCCTCCAAACGAAGGAACAAAAACCATCACAAGGAAAGATAATTACATAGTTCAACAATAACAGATGGAGGGCTAGAGTACTGACTCAGTGGTAGAGCGCTTGCCTGGTATGTGTGAGGCCCTGGGTTCAATCTTCAGCACCACATATAAATAAATAAATAAATAAATAAATAAATAAAATAAAAGATCCATTGACAACTAAAATACATACTAAAAAAACTAATAATAATAGATGGAGATTTCAATACCAAACTCTTAATTCATACAGCACCTAGATAAAAAATTAACAAGGCATAGGAAATTTTATAACTTATCAACCAACTTGACCTTTCATTTATAGAACACTCAACCCAAAAACAGCAGAATATCTATTCATTTCAAGTGCATATGGAATATTCTTTAAGAGACACTCTACACAAAGTCATAAAACAAATTTCAATAATTTCAAAAAAGACTGAAATCATACAAAGTATATTCTCCAGTCAAAATGGAATTAAATCAGAAGCTAACAGAAAGAAATTTGGAAAATCCTGAAATATTGGAAAATTGAACACCACACTCCTAAATAACCACTGGTCAAAGAAAAAACTCACAAAGGAATTAGAACGTACTGTAAACTGAATAAAAATACAATCTTTAAATATTAATAGAATGCAGTTTAAGCAGTGTTTATGGTGATATTCATAGCTTTAAATGCCTAAAAAAGAAAGATTTAAAAATCAATAATCTAAGCTCCACTATAAGAAAATGGAAAAACAAGCACAAATTAAACTCAAAGCAAGCAGCTGGAAGGAGATCAATCAAACAAAAAAACAGAAAATTCAATCAAACCAGAAGTTGGTTCTTTCAAAAGAACAACAAATAAGATATTGTAAAAGAAAACAAAATACTTATCTAGACAAGAGTTTCCCAACTTCAGCACTGCTAATGTTTTAGGCCACATAATTCTTTTTTTTTTCTTTCTTTCTTTCTTGAAGATTTTTTCTATACACTATAGAACGTTCAGCAGCATCTCTAATCGAAACCAATAGTAACTCCTACCCCACCCTTGCAAAAAATTCTACAAACACAAATGTCTCCAAATACACCCAGTATCCCAGAAGAAAAAGAGTAGGGAAAAAACCATCCCTGATTGAGAACTACTGAGCTAGACAGGTTAAGAAAAAGGAGAGAGGACACAAATAACCAAAATTAGGAATGACAGAGAAACCTTAAAACTTCTTAGACTATAAAAACAAATATTACAGGGAAATATGGCCACCAAAGGATAATTTACAAGAAGGACCTTGCACATTGCAAATAAACAGTCTTATTAAAGACAGAAAATGTAATGCGTCCAAGGAAAACTAGAGGCAGACTGTAAATTTATAAGTTTTAACTGTGTGAATAAGGTGCAATGTATGGGCTTGTTTGCTTTTTTATCATTTGAATATATAAGCAGTATATGCTAGTTGAAACAATTCAAACTATAAAAAAGAGTTTAAAGTAAAATTAGTAGCTTAGCTTAATCCCTTTCATTCTTATCTATCAATATACCTACTACTAAAAATTCAGTATACATCCTTTCTTTCTTTTTTCATATTAGGGACTGAACCCAGGGTACCACTATAACTACACTGCAATCTTAAGTCTTGCTAAATTGCTGAGGCTGGCCCTGAAATTTGATCCTCCTACCTCAGCCTCTCAAGTAGCTAAAATTACATACCACCATTCCTGGTTCTCTTCCTTTTTGCACCTTGTGTATTCAAACATGATGTACAAAGAAAATGGCTTATTTTGTACAAAAATGAGACTAGACCTTAGTACGAACCAAAGAAGCTTATTTTTTTACTTAACATATGTAACGTAGGTCTCCAAGATAAGCCACATATGAATTATAAGTACCACATATCATAATTTCAGTGTTCATATATAAAGTTTTTAGGAAATCAGCCATTTCTGTTCAGTCATCATTTATGGTTGCTTTTGTTTCCACAAGGACAGAGTTCAGTATCTGTGACAGAGACTGGCCCACAATCCCTAAAGAATACACTATCAGATCCTTCATAGGAAATGTTTGAAAATCCCTGACATGGAAAAATGGCTCTCAATTTTGAAACTGGAAAGCTTTAACAATAATGATTTACTTGGACTGGTTACAAGAACCCCCATCAGAAAGAATTAATTATTGACAAGAGTTACATAAAGTTGTAGCTGGCTACAGCAAAACTTATCCAATTATTCTCTCATTGATGGACTTTTAGATTGTTTCTTGATCTTTGATATTACAAAGAATGCTACAATAAACATCTCCAAACATTCCTTTTTATACTGGCATTATTACTTCAAATATATTTCTGAAAGTAGAAATGCTGGATCAAGTAACAGGTTTATGGAATTTTAACAAACACTGCATATTACTTTCTTCAAAGTTTATGATTATTGTACCACCATAATGGTTGAGTGTACCCGATCTCCCATGCCCTCAACACTGGATGTTGTTATTCTTAATTTCCCCTAATCTGACCAGCAAAAGTATCTTTGTTGTTTTTATTAGCAATTCCTGAAAGTGGTCAAACAACAAAAAACTTTGTATGTTTATAGTTTGTTTGCGTTTCTTCTCCTTTGAACTATAAACTCCTAATCTTTCTCTCCCAAATAGATAGCCAAATAGATTATCCCATAAATGACAGAACAATCATTCACTATTAATTTATCAAAGATAATCTACATCATCATTATATATACATAATCTGAGGGCTCTGTAGTAGGTACTACAGTGGGAAGTGTAAGTCCGGCAATGGTATGGTTGGCAGTATATTATGGTGATTCTGCAGGGTGCCAGGTTGTGATGGGCAATGAATGGACAAATATAGGTATAGGTTTGAGAGGATTTCTTTTGTTTTTATTGGGTAATGGTGGTAGCTACTGCTGTTGTGTGTATGTTTGAAGAAAGAGTTCATATAACAACAGTGAGTATAACTGGTATATTTAACTTAACAATGACAAAATGAATATCCTTGTATATCTGTCTTGATAAACTGATAAGCACAGTATTTTTCAAAGCTGAGGATCCAATACAGTAATGCTCTGTATTATAAGGTACAGGTCTTTTACATTTTGCTATGAACAAATGTAATCTATTAGAGAACTCTCCAGGGTCTTGGTGAGGTGTCACCTAGGCCCTAATCACATGCTACATAGAAGAAAGTTTATCAAAATAAAGGTTCTGTGACCATGAAGAAGGATTAATAGAAACTGAGCTCCTGAAAACAGTAAATGCCATCTAAACATCTTATTTCAATTACTTGAACCTCCAGAAAAATAAAATGAAATAACAAAAAATTAAATAAGATAATAATGCATACCACATCCTACTTTTAACAGATATGCTTTAATATACTGCTGTTAAACATTAAGATAGCTGCTTATTTTGCCTTATTCCAAAAAAAAGTGTGTGCATGTGTATGTGTATTTTAAATCAAGCACAGGTCTTGGAACCTTATCAAAGTCCTTTTTTTACTATTAAGATAATTACATGGATTTTATTTGACCAATTTAAATAATGTTGTTGATATTTCCTAACATTAGACCATTTTGCTTTACTGAAATAATTATTATTTAACAATGATAATCTTATTTAAATGTATACACTTAATTTACTGATGTTTTATTTGAAATTTTTCGTATTCCTAAGCACAATATCAATATTTGTATTCTGTGAAGATTTTGCTATTTAGTAATATTTGCCTCATAAAATATAAATGTGATGCCTGACTACAAATGACATTTACTGAACATTTCTTTTCAAATGCCTCTCATAAAAATGTCTCAAGAAAAGCCTATGAGAGCTTAAGGAAAATAGAAAATAAAGTTAACAAGTCTAGTTTGTATAGTAGCTATCTTGAATTTTGCCTGAGGTATACATTATATTCCCTGGTTAAGATCCTAGTAACCTTTACAATAAATTAATCCTTTGAATATAACTTTAAAAAAAAAGCCTATGATATTTGTTATCTCTATTTCAGAGTTGGTGAAACGATGTCCTAGAGATTCAACAACTTCCTCAAGAATCCTTGTCACTGACTGGCAGAGCTTGAAGTTCAAAATGGGGACCATACTAATAACCAACACCCTATGCTGCTTAACATGTTTTAGTCAACATTCCATAAGTAGTATTGGTGCTATTTATTTGCAAATGGGGGCAGAGAGCAACAATCACACCTAAGTACCATGGTAATCACTATTAGAAACAATGTGTTGAAAATCAGTTTTCTACCTTCAGTTTGCTACTCTGAATCAATCTGAGAAAGTTCAATTTTTAAAGAAAATCATTCATTTATCAAAATTTTGAATACTCTTAGCATTTACTTTTAAAGAATTAAGATGCCATTCTAAAACAAAGAAGAAATTAAAGCTTACCTTGACTTTGAGCCAAATGAAGAATTCTTGATGTAACATATCTGGCAGTATCTGATTCTGTAGATTCAGTATTGATTTTCTCCAGCTGAGCCAGGAGTCCCACAATCCGAGAATTATTGGTAAGGCTAAAAAGAACATTATATTAGAGCATAATCTACATCAACTCTAATTTCAACATTGTACAGATCAGTGTTTTGTTTTGTTTTTTAAAGCTACTGTTCTAAAAACTTTAAGCATTTATATGTCACATTTCCTTGCTCATTTTATATCTTAATCTTGTTAAAATTCTGAATTAAATGAGAAACACATTCTATTTCAGAAATCCACAAATGTGCATTCCACCTGTCCAGGAATCTTGTATCACTCAATACTTTTTCACCTTTCCATTTACCAAAACTTACTATATTTTCTCTTCTCTTCTCATAACTCAAATCCCTTTCTCCCACCCCACTCTACTCTCATCCTGCCTCATAACTATTATAAAATCAAATATGAATATGTTCATCTTTTCACCACCAAATCCTTATACCTGATTCTCTACCTATATTCTTTCTTCTCTGTTTCCACTCATTATGCAAACATTTGTACACAAGATCCTGTTCTAAGTATTGCAAACATAATAAAAATTTCTGCACCTCACAGAGAGAACATTCCAATAAGAGACAAGTTACATAAATAAATTTTTAAGTTATATAACATGCCAGGTGGTAGAAACTGTTCTGGAGAAAAAATTGTTGAAGGGAAATAAAAGGTGCAGGGGGAAAGGTGCAATTTTGGACAGAGTAGTCTAGGAATACATCACTGGGAAGAACAGGCTGAAAGAAAAACATCAGTCATGATAATACCAAGAGAAAGAGGAAATCACAACCACTAAGAGCCAGGTAAGAGCATGCCTGCTATAGTCAATGAATAATGAGGTGGCCCTGTGTCACTGGAACAGACTTAAAAGAGAAAAGCAATGAGAAATGAAGTCAGAGCTAAGGGTGAATATTTAGTCTTATAAAGGACTTTGGCTTTTACAAGGAGTGGGAATGCCTGGTGCAATGGTGCACACTTGTAATCCCAGCAATGAGAGAGGCTGACGCAGGAGAATCACAAGTTCAAGGATTGCCTCAGCAACTTAGTGAGACCCTCAGCAACTTAGCAACACCTTGTCTCAAAATAAAAAATAAAAAGGACTATAGATGTAGTTCAGTGGTAAGGCACCCCTGGGTTTAATCCCCACTGCCAAAAAATAAAGTAAAATAATATAAAAAAATCAGTGAGATGGGAATTTTTGAGTCTCACTCTTAAAAGGCTCTCTTTGGCTGGGATGTTGAGATTCAATAAACAATCCTCCACTTGTACACTTGGACACAGCCCTTCTTCAAATTCTCAAAGTATTTGCTCCTTCAATTATCTCTCATTTATCATCTCTCTCCCCTACAACAGGATCATATCTATTAGTACACAAATATGATTTAGGAGCTTCTGCTAGCTATTCCATTTCTCTGATGCTCCTTAAAAGAGATGTCTGCCTTTGCTCTCTCCATCTCCTCATATATTATTCGCTATTCAAACTACTAGTTTTCCATCTGCACTCTCAGGTCTCCCAAAAGCTTCCCGTGGTCTCTTCTATCCTCATCATATTCAACATCTGAGCACCACCCCAACTAGACAGCCCACTTTTTTGTCAAACACTTCATTTTCTGTATTTAAATGACTCCATCCTCTACCTGATTTTCTTCCTATCACAACTTCTTTTCAATCTCCTTGGCACCTCTAAACACTGAAGTCTCCCCCTACAGCTCTGTCCCCATCTCACTTTATTTACCCTCTCTACACTTCTGCTCTCAGTGACTTCATCTAAGGCTATAACTATAATTACCATGTATATGCTGATTGGTTCCTGCATTCAACAGCAGCCTCAACTTCATATGTAGCATGTACAACCTAATCATCCCTATTTAAGTAGAAAACTACTTTTTCCTCCTTCGAACACATTCCTCTTCCAATCTTAATTTTCCCAAACTCACATGCAACCATCACTTCAAAATAAACATCTAGCCGGGCACAGTGGCACACGCCTATAATCTCAGTGGCTGGAGAGGCTGAGGCAAGAGGATCACGAGTTCAAAGCCAGCCTCAGCAATTGAGCGAGGCACTAAGCAATTTGTCAAGACTCTGTCTCTAAATAAAATACAAAAAGGGCTGGGGATGTGGCTCAGTAGTTAAGTGCTCCTGAGTTCAATCCCTAGTACCTGAATAAATAAATAAATGTCTAGACTCCCTTTCCTTTACTCCAACCCAATACAAGTTCTATCTCTAAAAGATCTAAAATTCACTCACTTCTCTCCATATATATTACTACTCTATCAAGCAATCATCTCTCACAGCCTCTTAACTAGTCTGCTTCCCTTCTTGATGCCAAATAATCCATTGCTAAACAGTGATTGTTTTTTAACTTTTTATTCTGAAATAATTACAGATTCATGGAAGTTGCAAAACTAGTAGAATGGATCCATGTAACCTTTATATGGTCACATTTTATATACCTATAGAACAGCATCAAAATCAGGAAATTGACATTGGCAGTTCTATGCCATTTTATCATATGTAGATCTGTGTAATCACAGATAGAATCAAATTTCTTTCCAACTAAAAATCCTTTAATGGCTTCCCAACAGACTTCAAGACCCACAAGCCCTGTGCCATCTGGCCCTTATCTGCCTCTCAGACTTTACTACAACATTCCCTTCTCCCGCTAGGATGCAGTCACACTAGGTTTCTATCAGTTACTTAAATACAGAAAGTTTGTCCCCAACTTCCAGGTCTTTATATTTGCTGACTAGAACTGTGCAGAAATGGTATCATAGCCTTTCACAGGAGGTAAATTCTGTCTGCTTATGTTAATATAAGCAGCCACTAATCACCACTGTTGAGATCCATCATTTAATTAAAGGTTGAAAAATGGTAATAACTCTACCATTCCATTCCTTCACATCTTCATTTGTTAACTGAGATAATTCCATAAGGAGAATTATGAGTAATGCCATACATATTCTGTTCCACATTTGGTTACCAACAAGCATAGTTCATTAAATGAAAACAATATAAATGCCAAATTTTAATATTTATAAATTTCAAAAGAATGAGTTCATGTCCTAAAATCCTCCATAAGTGCGTTAAGTGACCAATTGAAGTATTCCGGTTTCATGTAATGACAAGAACTCATGGATTTAAACATATTTGATATATTTTGTCCACTACAGTTACTAATAATCAAATTGTCCTATGTTTAATCAAGTTGGTTCCTAAGTTCTTTTGATACAATTATAATCTTTGACAGCGTACTGGATGTCTTATCTGACAAAGTACTATTGATCAGCAATTCTCATAGTGTAGTCTACAAAACTCTGAGGGTACCTGAGGCCCTTTGACAAAATCTACAAGGTCAAAATCTATTTTCATAAAAATTCTGCAATACTGTTTAACTTTGACGCTGAGTTGTCGTTGGCAGTGACTATTCAAAGGCAATGGTGGATGAAAACCTGAGTGCTAAACAAATCAAGATAATGATACCAAACTGTACTCTTTAATGATCACTGTATTCTTCACCACCATGCACTTGCAGCCAAAAAATAAAATAAAATGACAGTTCCACCTATTAGTATACAGCTAAATATTCTGCATATGCTTAAAACACTTCAAGTGCACATGATATATTAGGAAAAAAACATTGTATAACCATATTGGAAGCTGAACTAGCCACTTTTCTCACTTTTCTCACATCATTTTTACTTCAAAAAGCAATGAACAAACAATGATTATTCAGACAGATACTATGGCAGGCATTTTTGTGAAAATCAAAGCAAGTCTAACACATCAAGTAAACAATAGATTTGTTGCAAATGATAAAATTTGCCATTTTGAGAAAAAATTACAATTTTAGAAAACAATGGTCTACCATCATGACCTCAATAGCTTCCCAATATTTAAAGAATTTTCAGATAAAATCAATGGTGATTCTAACGATAATTTTTTAATATTATATTTTTAAATGTGCAACATTTAGAAGAACTGCACAATTCATTCAATCAGTATGTTCCAAAAGATCAATGCATGTTATAAATTCAGACATGGGTAAAAAACCATTCTAAGTGCAAAACAGACCAATGAACTTTAATCTAACAGTACAAAAGTTCACAAGTATGATTTCAGATTCCATGCTAAAACTAACCTTTAAAAAACTACTAATTACAAGTTTTAATGTAATTTCAAAGAATATCCATTTCAATGTGAATTTCAAACAATATGGCTTTATTTCCAAAATCATTACATGGAAAACTATTTGTTCCTATTATTCTTGTTCTAATCACATTTTACTGTTTTCTCCAAATACTGAACACACAAATGAATTTTCCTCTGCCATGAAGAATAATCTGAAAAGGCTATTAAAGCTCTCCTCCCTTTACTAATTACATATCTAAGTCCAGATATTTCTTTCTTCACACACAAGAAGAATACCACACACAAATACACCATATTTGTATATATAACTTGTGTATAATTTGTCTTCTATGTATTTGATATGACAGAGTTCAGAATCAAAAGAGAATTTAGTTGTCTTCCATTAAGCCAGATATTAAAGAGATTTGCAAAAATAAAATAAAACATGCTGCTCTTCTTACTAAATACTTTTGTTTGGGAAAATGGTTATTTTTAATTAAAAAATGTTAAATATAATACAATGAGCTTATTATGGTTTTTAAATGAATCAAATATTTTATGTTTTTAATAGTATATTATAGTCATTAATAATAGCAGGTTTCATTTTGATCTATTCACAAATGCATACAATATAATTTGCCCCATTTCAATCCCTAGTACTACCCTTTTCCTCTCATCCTTGCTTCCTTAATACCCTTCCTCTATTCTATGTATTTATTGCTTTTTTAACTGGTGTATTATACTTAAAAGGAGAATTTATTATGATATATTCATACATGTACATAGTATAATTTGGTCAATTCTGTAGTTCCTTCCCTCTCTCATTCCTCCTCCTTTCCCCTTGGGTCCCCTTCCTCTCCTCCACTCTTCTATTTTCATGAGATCCTCTTTTATTCCTTCTTTCTCTCTAGCTTCCACATAAGAGAGAAAATATTCACCTTGTGACTTTCTGAGTCTGGCTTATTTCACTTGGCATGATTTTTTTCACTTCCCTCCATTTACCAGCAAATGACATAATTTCATTCTTATTTATGACAGATAAAACTCCACTGCATATATGTATATATGTATAAAAGAGATATCACATTGTTTTTATCCATTTGTCTGTTGACAGACACCTAGGTTGGTTCCATAACTTGGCAGTTGTGAACTGTGCTGCTATAAACATTGGTATGCCTGTATCACTATATCATCTAATTTTAAAGATTTTGGATAAACACCAAGGAGTGAAAGAGCTGGGTCATCCAGTGTTTCCATTACTAAACTTTTGAGGAATCTCCATGCTGCTTTCCAAAGAGGTTATACTAATTGGAAAAGTAGATGGCAGATGAGTATCAGCCTAATACATACCAGCTGCTCCCAAAATTTGAACTGGATCAACAGTTGCACAGTTGTACAATGAGACAAGAAAGCAGAGCTGGATTTCTCAATAAATATTTTCTTAATTTTTTTTTTTTTTAGTTGTAGATGGACACTCTTACTCACATCCCACATGGGCAAGGGAAACAGTTCCCGTCAGAGGGATGGGCTGGCTGTGAAATAAAAGCCAGGAAAATAGGATCACAAAATAAACAGAAAGACCAGAAATAGGTTTTCAGAGAGGGGGCAGTGATGGGCTAAGCCAACCAGAGGGGTACAGCTTCTAACAAAAGGAAAGAGCCCGCACTTGCTTTATTTATAGTGGTATGGATCAAAAGAAATCAACAGGAGCTTCTTTGCAATAAACAGTATAGGGGTGAGGGTAAGCAGGCTGTTCCGTTCTTAACGGGTCACACCCATCTACAGTGCTGTGCTGAACTTGTGATGGAGCTAGGTAGAAATTCACATAAACCGGGCATTCTCAAACCAGCAGAGTTGTTGCTGGGAGTTCCTGATACCAGACTTTCCTGCCTAATGCCTTCCACCTCATTTTAGTTCATGCACAGTTTATGGATGGCTCCCTGCATATCCCCCTTCTTTATTTTTCAAATGCAAATGATTCCTGGATCCTTGTTCTGAGGGTACGACAATCTATTATCACAACACAAACAGTAATTAGTAGCAAACATCATTCCAATAATATACCAATTATATTTTAATAATATAATATAATAATACAGAATGTTTCAACATATTTCCAGGATTAAAGCCACATGTAAGATTGATTTTGTTTTTCTGAATATCCTGGATGTGATGATGTAACTCCATAAGATCCAGGCAATTATTATTGCTATACCAAATACCCATCAGTTGACTTTTAACCTTTTCCTAATTCAACTGGGAAGCATTATATTTGGTTGCCATAACACAGATGTATTTATAGTCAGCATGGCATTTAAGCCTTTGTTTAAATTTGAGAACGGAAAGCTCATTACCAATATTTATGACCTTCCAAGGCATTTAATTTAGTTTGAATCTTCTCATCAACACTTATCTGATTATGGAGAGCTTTGGAAGAATTTTGAGCCAAAGTATTTTTAAAAATTACATGTTGAATGTTTTGAGAATAGCCACTGGAGCTGTTACAGTAGAGGATGGAAAGGAGATTAAAGTAGCCACTCCAAGAATTATGAGACCAAGAGCTCATCTGGGTCTGATTAACTGAGCATGCAACTGTTCTAAAATTTGAACACCAGCATCAGCAATATCATGGTTCTGAAATATTGGCTGGAAGTAAGACAAAGGAGGGCTGGTGATGGATTAACATTCCTCTCCCTCTATTAAATCTAGTGACCAATTAGACTGCATCTTTTATAGACTATAAGATATTTATCACCTTTTTTCTTAACTCTTAACATTTCCAGTAATTAAGGCATAAGGAGATTGAACACAGGCTCACAGGCGATAGCAGGAACCCTCTTTGCAATTCCTGCCTACAAAGTCAGGCACAGGGCCATCTGTATAATGTAGTAAATCTGAGGCTGGAATTAATCACTAGAGACCTTTTTAGATACCACTTTCACTGAAGGTTACAATATTACCAACGAAACCTCCAGGGGTCATGGCCTCCTTACATAGTTGTCTTTTATCAATTCTTAAAGACCAATCCAAAATATATCCACCATTTCTAGAAACTTTTTGGTGTACTAGCAAGTCATTTGCACATTCCATCCATTTAGGAAAGGTGTCAAATTCTATTGCAGAATGATTAGGGTAGTAAGGTATTGGTGGATGTTCTGTGGAAATAACTGGCTTGTTAAGAGAGAGTCCTATTTTAATAACTGTCCGGACATAATCTAAAGTCCCATGGGCCAGAATGATTGGCTGGTCTAGGTCCAGCATATGCTGTCTTTTCTTGGAAAGATCCTTTTAAACAGCCAGCATGTTTATCATGGGACCAACATAAAGGTAGTTGCCCACTGCAGCCAGTATAATTAAATCCAGTTACATGGATGGGTGGAATGTGAATATCTGTAAAACTTCCCATCATACGAGTATCATTAATAAATACTGGGATGAATTTTCCAGTCTACACCACTGAATGCACCAAAGGTGGATCTGGGAAATAGGTCCAATAAATTTTTCCATGGACCCCACTTACCTGACAGCTCAATAGAGCTATCATGGCCAAAAACATTGTGGTTGGAGACTTAATATCTCCTGTTGCTGAACCATCTGTTCAGCCTGTTGCATCAGATTCTTCAGTTGTTTCCATGATGTCAGTTTGGACATTTGGCCTTCCTCATCCTTTTCTTCCTTGTTAGCTTCCTGTTCCTGCTGGGCATAAGGGCTGACATTATCTGGATAGATCTTTAGTTGTTTGAACTTTGGTTCCAGGTCCTCTATGTCTGATGGTACATTCAGATATCCAAATAGGATGAAATGCACCTTCTGGGAAAACACAAGCATGACCTCTGCCCCACACTATCACTGGATCTGGTCCTTTCCACTGTCCTGTCTGTAAATCTTTCCAACAAACTAGGCCCAATGGACCTGTTACAGCGGAAGACATTATTTCTTGGCAGCAGTGTAACCTTCAGAATGACAATTTTAAAAATCTAGAACAAGGCATGATTAAGGTTATTTTGTGGGGTCTTATTTCTCCCTTTTTGGTTTTGTAATTATAACTTGTGTGTGTGTGTGTGTGTGTGTGTGTGTGGTCCTGAGGATTGAACACAGGACCTTATACATGCGAAGCAAGCACTCCAACTGAGCTATATCCCAGCCCTGTAAATACATCTTAATAGATAAATGAGCTCACTCTACAATGGCTTGACCTTGAGGATTATAAGGAATACATGTTTTATGATGGATACAAAATTGGTGGCAAAACTGCTGAAAAGAACTACTAATATAAGCTGGAGCCTTATCAGTTTTAATCTGTAAAGGACAGTTTAATACTGCAAACGCAGCTAGGCAATGTGCTTTGTCTTTTACACAGGCAGTGGGCAAAGATAAATCAAGACTAAGTATTGACAATAACATGAACATAACAATTTTTGCCAAACTGAGGAATGTTGAGTTACATCCATTTGCCATAGATGATTTGGTCATAAATCATGCGGATTAGCCCCAGTTGGTGAAGAGGGAATATGTGTAACACACTGAGGACATTGGCAAAAAATCTGACAAGCTTGTTCCCTAGTAATAGGAAATTTTTCATGTAAACTGGAAGCATTCTTTCTTTTTTTTTTTTTTTTAATTTTTTTTTTCAGTTGTAGATGGACACAAATATCTTTATTTTTTTATGTGGTGCTGAGGATCGAACCCAGTGCCTCACGCATGCGAGGCAAGCGCTCTACCACTGAGCCACCACCCCAGCCCCTGGAAGCATTCTGATGATGTAAATAATGTGAGGCTTCTGCACAATCATATAAAGACATTTGCTGACGAACAGCAACAAGTTTATCAATCTTATCACTACCTGATGCCAAAGAACCTGGAAGATTAGAATGTGCTCTCATATGACCAATGAAACAAGAATATTGACACATTTGAATTGTCTTTTGTAATGTAAAGAACAAATGGAATAATTCTTTTGATAGTATATTTCCAACAGTAGCTGTTTCAATATGTTTAGTGAATCCAACCATATATGCACTGTCACTATAAATATTATTTGGCTAACTAGTAAACTGAAGTAAAGTACACATGAAAGCTTGAAGCACTGCATATTGTGCAGAAGTATATGGTGTCTATATTATCTCAGTATGAGCATGGCTACAGAAACCTGCTTTTCCTGAAGTTGAGCCATCAGTAAACACTGTCATTGCTCTGACTATTGGTTGAACACATACAATTTTTAGAAAAATAAATGAAGTTACAAGAGCAAATTGAACAACCTTATCAAAGTATAATGATTTTCTACTTAACCAGGAAAATTAGCAAAAGCTATTTGCCAAGTATTGAAAGATTGCCAGAGCCAACTATGCTGCGAGGTAGAAAAGAGGGTTACAATAATAGAAGGCTTTGATCCAAACAATTTTAAGACTCATGCTCTACCTTTTAAAAAACTAATTGAACAATAAAATTGTGGAACAGAGTCAATGACTTTGGGGTAGAGTGAACTCGGTGAAGTCATTCAATAACTCCCAATCACTGCTATAGTGCTCCTGTAGTGGTATGAATAGCGGGAAATGTTAATAAATCTATAGGTTCTTGTGGATTAATTCTAATAAGCTGTGCAGTCCTAATGGCAGTTTCAACTTTGGTCAAGGCAGCCTTTGCCTCTGCTGTAAGTTGGTGAGGAGAAGTTGGAGAAGGATCTCCCTATAAAATCAAAGACCCAAGTCTACAGTAGATAATTTTAAACTTGGCCACAGCAAATTAATATCACCCAGTGGTTCTGAACGCCATTAAGAGTGTATGTACCATCAACTCTGATCTGTAGATTTCCTGGATGAATCATGTGCCCTTCAATTAAATTGTCTAAATATTGAAAAGGAGAAGCCTTTTGTACCTTCTCAGGTGCTGTGTATAAATCATTGCAGTAAGTAAAGTCTTTAATTGAGCAAAAATTTTAAAAAGCACATCTGAACTAGCATAAGCTATATCAGAATATCATGCACATAATTGATTATATACGCGTCAGGGAATTGTTTTCATACTGGAGCAACAGCTTGAGCTACAAAGGTCTGACATAATGTGGGGCTACTGGCCATACCTTGAGGCAATACCTTCCTGCAAAATCTCTTAACTTGTTCTTTGAAATGTATAGCTGTGATGCTAAAAGCAAATCTCTTATAATCACCTGGATGTAATGGTATAGTAAAAAAACAATCTTTGAAATCTATTACCATTAATTGATAATCAAGATGGATAGCTGTAGAAGGAAGTCCAGACCGTAAAGCACCTACTGATTCCACAGTTCGATTTGCCAGATATTTCCCTTACCACAAAGATTGGAGTGTTCCAAGGTCTAAGAGTAGGCTCAATATGACCAGCTTGAAGCTGTTCTTGAACTAAATTATGGGTTACTTGAAGCTTTTCCCCTGTAAGGGGCCACTGATCAACACTGATAGGATCATTAGAAAGCCAATTAATTTTTTCTACCATTTCTGGACCAAGGAAGAGATCAATGCCTCCATTAAAAAGGATCATTAAAATGTACTAATTCATACTATCTTTGTTGAGAAAACTGAGGCATAGGTGAATACATTTCTTGTTGATTCCTTCTTAATCCTTTAGTGGGGATATATCCTTAATTAAGCATCTGAGATGGTACCATGGAATTAGGGGTTATTAACAAAACCCCTAAGCTGCCCAAAATCTCACCACCATAAATTTACTGGCAAGTATCGAGAACATAAAGTTTAAAGAGTTCTGTATAGCCATCTTTATCTTCCCACCAGAGGTATTGGGTACTTTGAGCAGGCTGAGAGATCTGTCCAATGCTTTCTAAGTCAGCAGACGCTGTGTGTAACGCCCAATCCCTGGGCTAGAATTTACTAGAAATCACAGAAACATCGGTTCCCTTAGGTGTAACTCTCTTCAAATTTTTGTAATTAATTTTAAGATCCAATAGAGGGCGCTCTTGCTTAACTAATAGAGCCCAGTATGTTCTGTCTGTGGATCCCAAAGTCTGAAGTTTGTGGGGTCCAGGGTCCACCAATAAAGCTTCCCCTGAGGAATGACAAGGCAAAAAAAAAACCAAACAAAACAAACAGATAAGGTATCCTCTGGAGAAAGCTGAATAATGGAATTTGTTTAAGCAACAACCTTAATTTCTCCATTACAATTACATCAACACCTGGTAGTACCCGAGCCCCTTTTTGAATTAAATTACTTCTACCCAACATTAAACCTACTATATCTGGCGGTAGAGGTACATAAATTCCCGCAGAATCATTTGCAGACCCATCTCGAGTCAGTATGAATCCCGAGGGAGAACGGAGGCCCCGGCTCCTAGTTCCAAAGCGGAAAATATCCCGGGACTGGACCTGGGCATAAGGAGGCTGGGCTAGAGTGAGTGACTGTTGACCTGAGGCCAATAACTATTAGGAGCAAAAAGTGACGCCCTCATTATTTGGTGGGGCAGGGCTAGCTCTACCTCCAGTTTTGCTGCTGAGCCACAGTCTGTTTACAAGGTTCTGGGTGTGACATTCCCACACCCAAGGGCAAACTTTTCGGCTCTAAGGGCAAATACCTGGTACATTCCTTTGTCCTTGGAATCTTCTGCAACCTCTAGCCATGTGCCCTGTTTTGCTACAATTAAAGCATTGCCTCTTAGAATTGGCCTCCTTTGAAGGAGGTTGTAAAACTTGTTTCAAGGCAACCACCATGACTACACACCTTAGGAGTATGCTACTCCAATATGGATATCTGATCAGAGACTGATATAATCTGATACCATTCCCTTTTTTGCAAAGGGGCCAATTACCTCTTGGCAAACTTTATTAGCATTTTCAAAAGCCAGCTGTTTAAGATCTCAGAGGCATTCAGACTGCCATGATATGGCCTGCAGCTTGATATAAACTGCACAAAGTCCAAAAAATTCTCCTCAGGTCCCTGGATTTGACTGAAATCTGTTTTCTCTCCCTTAGTAATTCCCTCCATGCCCTTCTTGCACACACACTTATCTAAGTTTCTAAATCATACTTTAATTGTTACTCCAAGTCAGCAAATGGTCCTGTCCCAGTCAACATTTCTAACATGATATGTACTCCATGCAGTTATTCTCTTACTGCTCGGAGCAAAATTCTATCCAACTAAATTTCCACAGCAAATATTCACCTTCCGAAAGGCAAGCTTTCACAAGGGTAATCCAATTGTTAGGTGGCAGGGCCTCATTACACACCTATTCTATCAAGCTTTGAACAAAAGGCGAGTTGGGCCACATGTGGAGCAAGCAAGTTTTAATTTTTAATGTTTTAAAAGGAACAGCTGCATGGATTTGAATGGATGGTTTGGATTTTGCAGATCTAATTCTTTAAAAATTGGATATACTTTGAATCCCATTAAACCCTCCCTAATGACTCTGGCGGCCAGCTGAAGTAAGAAACTTTTGTCACCACTATATTAGGTACCAGGATTTTTAGCCATCCCTGAGGGACAAGGTGAATGACCTGAGCAGGACAATTCAAATGCAAATTACAGAGGTCCCCTGCCAATTCATCCTCTTCACCAAGACTGGGAATCTCCATCATCTGGGAATCTCTCCCCCATCTTCCCGTATCTCTAAGGAGGTGCTCTCTGGCTCTGCCTCTGGGCAGTTTCCCTACCTTTCCTCACTATGAATGGAGCATGCTTTAGCTCCACCCTTAGATCTTCTGTCTTTCATATGTTAGATACTCCGAAGGCAAAGAGGTCCCCGAAGACGGGCAGGCCTGTTCATTAGGTCTACAACTTTTAACCTCATTTCTAAGGCCTATGATTAAATCTCCCGAAGACCCAAGTCCAATATCTTGGTGTGAATATAAACAAGTCTCTATTATGAGACAAATTCTTTCTACATTCAATTGTGCTCCTAGGCATAATAAGTGAAATACAACAAGCATGCAGCTCCCTGCGGGGGTTTTTCCCAAGTATGCAAATCAAGCAATTTTTCCTCAGAAAACTTCCCTAATCACCTCTGGGAACTGGGCAAGTTGGGCTGCTTCACAGATTTTCCCCTTTGCTTCAGCGATAGTTTTGAGTATAGCTACGTAAATTTCCCTCTGTAGAGAATGAGTTCCCCATGCTTAATGTCACTCTATGAAAAAGAGTATCTCTCCTTTTCTCAATAAGCTAGTCATTGGCACATTTCTAGGGAGAGAGGGCCAAGTACCTATCTGTACTCTTCCTCCTTTATATTCTTTCAACCAGTCCCTTTCCAGGGACCAGTTTCCTGTGTAGGAAAGGGAAAGGGTTCCCGTCAAAAAGATGGGCTGGCTGTGAAATAAAAGCCAGGAAAATAGGACCACAAAAGAGACCAGAAATAGGTTTTCAGAGATGACACAATGACGATCTAAGCTGACCAGAGGGGTACAGCTATAATGCCCAAGCTCACGAGACCAACAGAGACCACCAGGAGTCAGATTCCCATGCAATCACAAAAGGGTCTTTTATTACAAGCTCGAGCAGGGACCACACACCTTCACCGACCCAGCAGGTAGGGAGGTGTGGCCCCGAGTCTAAGGGAGCAGGGATTTTTATGGGTTTCAACCGCAAGCAGGGGAGTACATGCCTTGGCGTTACAGGATTGGGTATAGAAAAGCGTGCTCAGGGGAATTCCATTCTTGTCACTATAGGATTGAGTGAAAGGTAAGTGTGGTCAGTGTGAGGTCAGCTGACCTTTAGGCTGATAGGTATGATTAACAGGGGGCTATTTTTGGACATTCTGACTGGCTGGCCCTAAGTTGTGAAACGACTTGCTGGCACCAGAGCAGAGCACCATAAAGAATTATGCAATTTTCCAGGAGCTGGGTGGAGATCTTTGGTATTCAGCTGGGGGTTGGGGAACAATAGGCCCTAGCTCTAAGATGGCGTTAGTCTTGTCCTCTCACAGCTTCCAACAAAAGGAAGGAGCCCACGCTTGCTTTATTTACAGTGGTACAGATCACAAGGAATCAACAGAAGCTTCTTTGCAAAAAACAGGATAGGAGTGAGAGTAAGTAGCCTGTTGGGTTCTTAACGGGTCACGCCCATCTCCGGTGCTGTGCTGAACTTGTGATGGAGCTAGGTAGGAAGTTATATGAACCAGGCATTCTCAAACCAACAGGGTTGCTGCTGAGAGTTCCTGATACCAGACTTTCCTGACTAATGGCGTCCACCTGGTTTAAGTTAATGCACAGTTCATGGATGGCTCCCCACAGGACACAATATCTTTATGTATGTATTTATTTATTTAGGATCTAATCCAGTGCGTCACATGTGCTAGGCAAGCACTGTACCACTGAACTACAACCCCAGCCCCCTCGATAAATGTTAACTTAATCTGTTTTAACTGGCAATATGGTAAATATCAATATGGTAAAATAATTCATATAAACTAAAGATTGTTAGAGTCATCATTAGTTTAAGAATATAAAGGGATTCTAAAGTCGAGAAGTTTGAGAACTGTTTTTTAGGATTATCTTGTAAATCTTGTGCTCTGAATCTGGAATCAGTTCTTTCCCTAAAAAGCCTTAATTCATTGTGGTGATAAAAGGTACTTAAGGCATCATAATTTGTATACTACACAAGACAGAACTGTTGTTTTTGGTTTTTTTTACAAATTTCTGTAACCCAGAGTTGGGAGAAATATTCATTCATGGAAATTCTGAAAAACGATAACTCAAAATTTTGTTTTCTCCAATTTTTTTTAAAATGGCCATCAGTTATTACTTTTCTAGCTAATAAAATATTTACTATTTGTCGTGAGTGGTGTCAGAGGAACGAGGCTAGAGCCAGGTGCGTTTCAAATGCAGTTATATTGAACACACTCTTAATACACACAGCATGGTACTATTCCCATTCCACCCAGCCAGCAAGTCCCTCAGACATAACAGACAACATTCCACCCATAGTGAGACATTTCATGGTCGCCGAGGTGGTCTTTCCATGGTCAGATGCAGGTAGCCTGAACCAGAGTGGCAGTGGGTTTCACAGTTAAAGCGGAGCAGCACTGAGGATGTCGCCTGGAGAGTGCCATTTGCACTCTCCTCCCTGAGTGCTTCTTCTCTTCTACTGGGTTGCCTGGACAACTTAGCTGGCAAGTCTGCCACCTGGCAGTCTGCATGGACAGTTGATGGGTGAGAGTGCTCCTGCAACCCAATGGGCTACACAGACCACATCAAGGGGAGCATGCTCCTACAATGGTAGCAGGCCTCAGGGAGTCTCCCCATGTTGGCCTCCCTGAGTACCTCTCTCTGGGAGCTGTACTTCTATGACAGCTTATATAGCCCCTTCTTAGTCTGTATGATCTCACTGTCATCCTTATAATTAGCTACCTTCTGCTACTTGCAGAAGGTGCAAAAGGATAAGGTGATAGGTGGGTTGTCATGTGTCCAGCTCATGCTGTTAGCTCATGCATGCTGTCTGGGTGCTTGTTTCTTAGAGTGTCCTTACACTATTCAAAAATTCAACCTAAAACAATTCAAAAACATACTAAAAATACTGAACAGAACACAGGTCCTAACCCATTTCTTGGCTACTGGAATTACAGGCATGTGCCACCATGCAGATATGGCTGAATTTTTTAAGTAGGCAAAAAAATATAAAAAGTGTAAAAATAAATTACAAATTAAGTTCCCTTCCCTATTTCAATTTTTCTCATCTACAAAATAAAAATTGAACAAAAGTATACTCTGAACCCCTCCACAACTCAGCTCTAAAATTTCAAGAACATTTTCACTAAAGTTGAGAGTCAGGGTATGAACACCAATGGGCAGCTCTACCGCTTGTGATTTTAGGCTTGAAAATCTAAAAATGGAAGGAAAAAAAGGTATACAATGATCAATTTTAAACACATTTTAAATTTGAGTAATATTTAAATTTGAGAAACATTTTAAATACAGATACATAAAACAAGGTGTATCTTCTCTGCCTTACCCTATTTTTAGATTAATCAAAATGAGGCTGATAGTAACTTGAGAGGTTCCATTGTAACTGTCAATGTTATTCATGATATAGAGAGAAAATCACGGAATTAAAAATGATCAATGTGAAACACATAAAATCAAGTTAACTTTAAATATTTTAAGGGCATTATCACTTAAGTATTTGTTTCATCACAGTGATCTGATTGAGTTTACATTCAGTCTTAGAGCTATTTTCCTGAAATTATAATTCTCTTGGATATTGCTGAAGTCCCAAAGATATTATCTTTGCAATAAATAATTTTCTAAGCCAAGGGCACAGGACATAAAATGCATATTCACTTTATAAATAAATTGTACTACCTTTTTCACCTTAAAATATACAATGAACACATGTCAGATACAGCACTGATCTCCAAGATATATAGAGAACTCAAAAAACACCGAAAAAGAAACAACCCAATCAATAAATGGGCTAAGGAGCTGAACAGATACTTCTCAGAAGAAGATATACAAATGGAAAAATTGAGCTCTATATATGTACTAGGACTTGAAATCCATTTAAATAAATTAATAAAAAAAGATATACAATCAAATTAATAAAAAAATATACAATCAACAAATATATGAAAAAAAGTTCAACTTCTCTAGTAATTAGAGAAATGCAAATCAAAACTACTCTAAGATTTCATCTCACTCCAGTCAGAATGGCAGTCATCAAGAATAAAAACAACAATAAGTGTTGGCAAGGTTGTGGAGGAAAAGGCACACTCATACACTGCTGGTGGAACTGCAAATTGGTGCAACCAATCTGGAAAGCAGTATGGAGATTCCTTAGAAAACTTGGAATGGAACCACCATTTGACCCAGCTATCCCATTCCTTGGTCTATACCCAGAAGACTTAAAAACAGCATAGTACAGTGATGCTGCCACTTCAATGTTTAGAGCAGCTCAATTCACAATAGCTAAACTGTGGAACCAACCTAGATGCCCTTCGATAGATGACTGGATAAAGAAACTGTGGTATATACACCATGGAATATTACTCAGCAATAAAAGAGAATAAAATTATGGCACTTGGAGGTAAATGGATGGAGCTGGAAAACATCGTACTAAGCAAAGTAAGCCAATCCCACAAAACCAAAGGCCAAATGTTCTCTCTGATAAGTAAATGTTGATCCATAAGGGGGAAGGAGGCTCCCCTCCCCCCCGCGAAAAGAATGGAGGAACTCTGATTGGTCACAGGGGAAGAAGGGGAGGGAAGGAGGCATGGGGGCAAGAAGGATGGTGGAATGAGATGGACGTCATTACCCTAGGTACATGTATGACTGCATGTATGATGCAATACTACATCATGTACAATCAGAGAAATGAAAAGTTGTGCTGTGTTTGTGTGCAATGAATCAAAATGCATTCTGTTGTCCATACCTAATTAGAATATATAAGTTAATTAATTTAAAAAATATATACAATGAGCCAGGTGTGGTGGAAGACACCTGTAATCGGGGCTGTGACTCAGAGCACTTGCCTAGCATGTGTGAGGCACTGGGTTCAATTCTCAGCACAACATATAAATAAATGAATAAAATAAAGGTCCATCAACTAAAAAATTAAAAAAGGCTGAAGCAGAAGGATCTCAAATTTGAGGCCATTGTCGTCAACTTAGCAAAACTCTTTTTATAAAATTTAAAGTGGATGGTGTAGTTCAGTGGTAGAGTACCCCAGCGTTCAATCCCCAGTACAGTAGGGGTGGGGCGATAAACATAAAATGAATAGAAATAATAAAGATTTCCACACAAACAAGATAAAAAATGATAGCAAAAAAAAATCCAATAAAGTATATTAAATTTTAGACTTAAATGGGAGTCACCAAAATTAAGATTTAATATCAAACAACATAGCTTTATTTTCAAAATATACATTATTTTTCAGAAATGTTTGCTCATTTAGAACTATTATTCTAGCTTTAATCACATTTTTACTGTTTCTCTCCAAATACCAAGCACACAACTTTTCCTCCATATTATGTGAGTTTTATACGTATGTGTCTCTATGTACGTGTGTGTATAAATTACAAAACAGAAAATTTTTAAATAGCTATTCATTAATTCAGTTAGAATAAGTTAATTACATAACTAACACATTTTTTTATAGAAGATCTGCATTTCCAAAACAAAAATTATAGAGAATGGCACTGTTTTACATTACAATCTCTATTTAGTGTCTGATTCAAGAAAAGACAGATTTCTCCTATCTCCTGTGCTCAATCTGATAGAAAAGCACACATCATGCAGTCTCTGGAAAAGACTCCACTTAACACTCATGAGAGACTGAGGGCAGAAAAAGCCAAAAGTTTCAGTTATTACCATGAAACTTGTGCTGATCTCATATGCTTGATGTCCACAAGGACACCTTCGAAAACCTTAGCCTAGATCACACTGACAAAAACTCTACAATCTACTTGGTTTAGTCCACACAAGTGTAATTCTTGCTCACATTACAGGTTCAGTCAAAGAGACAGAAAACAGAGGGAGTTGTCAAGTGGTATACTTGACAAATGACAAATACCACTTGAGCTTATGTCTCACTAACTAACAAAGTAAGTCACATAGTCAGAAATGAATCTCAAAGAAAATACAATTCTGCATGTGCCCAAAAGGAAGGGAACTAGAATATCTAAGAATAGGATACAAATCCTTTTCCCAATACAACTGGCTATGAGATGGTGAGAACTAAAGAAAATGCCTTGGACCCAGAAACAGAAGGCATATATTGAGGAAAGCAGAGCCACTGTACCAGGTTTTCAACTGCCAACTCTGTGTTAAATAAGACAAATAAATTTGAATATATTTAGCTACTATATTCTGGAAGTCTATAATATACCAGCTCAGCCTATTCTTGAACTAATAAAATCCTATATTAAATACACTACACTTTTTTCTCTGAACCAAAGTAAATGTTGATACATAAGTAAATCAACTATAATTGTGAGAGCAATCAAATAATACACATCAAGGCAACATAAGTCAGGGGAGGGCAAGTAAGAATAGTAGGGAGGGGGATATGATCAGCATGATATATGTAAGTATGGAAATTACACAGTGTGAAGCTCATTAATTTGAACAAATAATATGTGCTAATGATTATAATTTTAAAAAGATAACACCCTTAACAAAAAATGTAAAAACACTCCAGCATTTGACAAAAACCGGACACAAACAGATTACACACAGGGAAAAGATAATCCATTCTCCATTTTGATGCTCCTAAATACACCTAAACCTGGGACAACAGTGATCTGCATATTCTGAAAGCTATACCTTTTACCTATCTTTTCCAAGAGGCCAATTAAGGAAAGCAAAAATGTCAACTCTTTTGGGAACTGCTTTATCTGCTTCCAAAAGTTGGTGTCTAATATTTTCATTACCATACTCAAGATATTTGGTAATTTCAATTTCTATTTCCTCTTTGACAAGAGTTGTTCAAGACAGTTTTAATTTTAAAGTGGTCATGCTTTATTGTTAGAAGCAGACTTATTGTTTTTCTACCAAATAAATGACTTGATTTTTTTAATAATGAGCTTTTTAAGCCAGCTTTTTTAAAAATTACTTTTAGTTATAGATGGGCACAATACCTTTATTTATTTATATTTTTGTGGTGCTGAGGATCGAACCCAGTGCCTCACACATGCTAGGCAAGCACTCCACCACTGAGCGACAACCCCAGCCCCAAATGATTTGATCTTTTTACTACGCTACCCAAAAGACTATCTTTAAGGTTCAAACTTTTCTAGAATATGTTATTGGTGTTGACTACTCTGGTCAGTTTCTCCTGACAAATCCTGTGTGATTCTAGTCATTATTCCCCTCCCTCCCACTACCTAATCAAAAGAAGTACTGAAATGTTTCTAAAATGTACCCTTAAAATACATATCCTATTCTATTGTTTCAACTTTCTTCACTGGAAATTACAGTTATAAATATAGTGGATTTCTTTTACCAGTCTTCCATGTCTAACATTTTTTTTCTCTAATCTCTTTTTAATTCTTTGTTTATCTTCATTAAATTGTGTTCACTTTCTTCATTACTATTTTGTCTTTCACTGTGCTTTCATATAAACCTTTGTGTTTCTTCTAACTTAACCATTCTTTCTGTTGATAATTTTTTCCTTATTCTTATACTGCCTATTCACATTTCATCTTTTCCTGCTGCCTATTAATGTTCCCTCTTGCAGTTTGTCCTCCGCTTCATGAGCTTCATCACAAAGGGAAATGAACCATCAGTGTTGTTTTGTTTCTATTTTCATTTGCTGTATAATAATTTCATGAGAATTTTCACCTGTTTCATAATAGTGTTGCTTTTGACACTGGTGAGATGTTAATCCTCTTGCTTTCCCCCTTTTTTCCTATGGTACATTTTGATTACTCATTGAATGAACTGAAGTTTCCTTGATCAGTAACTTGTACAAATTCCTGCAAAAATGGGGTGGCGGAAGGTCAGACTGGTAACCCAGACTAAGTAGGTCTCACAATTCAGTGGCTCTCTCTCCTTTGCTGCCATATGCCACAGAGACAGATTGCCTTAGATAAATACTATTTATTTATATAACAACTCATCTGCCTGATCTGCCTCTATGAACCAATCCAGACCCAAGAAAGATTGTGCTTCCAACCCTGCAACCATTCCAACCCAGTTGCAATGCATTGTAAAACCATTACAAAACAATTTGGGTTCCACTCTAACCCTTCAACAAGTACATTTTTACTGGAGTTTTCTGAGATCTGCTCTTCTGGGCCCTCTGATCCCTCTCTCCAGGTAGATTCTATTCCAAGTGGTTTCTGCCCAACATCCCAGCTGCATTTCATAGCACTTTATACATATTGCTCAGTTTACAAGTAATGTTCCCTAATTTTAAGAGTATCGAGTCATTTAGTTCTCATAGATTGAGTTTGCATATTTTTTTTATAATTTCTAGAAAGAGATGGAAGAAACATAATTGTTCAGTAATGTTCAAACAGGAAGTTTAGACATACACTTTTTAAATGTCTTCTAGCTCATGTGACGATAACAGATGAGACAAAGGAATCAAAAACAGGGGCAGAGGATAAGTGAGGAGACACTTTGGTAGTCTAAGGAAGGGATGAGGTAAGCCTGGTCAAGGAAGTGACAAAGGACATGGAGAAAAACACAGATTAGCAATAGACTTTTAGTGACAGACATAAAACTAATAGGATTTAGAGACAGACTAGATATGGAGTGCTAACAAAGATTGCCAAGTATGACATGGTTGGAATACCATCAACTGAGAAAAACTAACACTGGAAGATGAAAAGATGTGCAAAGGTTCAATACGGGCAACACATTACGTGGGAGAGCACTGTCAGACTTCCAAGTAGCAACAGACATTTAGGCACAGAGGGACTGGTCTCTACAATAGATGAGATATAAATCAATAAAACTCAGAAGAGATTGCTTAAGGAAAGTATATAGGTTGAAAAGAAGTTTAGGATTGAGCCCTGAGGAATACTTAAGAGTTTCTACAGAGAAAAAGGTCCCATAAATAGATTTAGAAGCAGTGGCTGATGAAGTAGGAAAAAACACAAGAGATAGTGGTACCATAAAAACAACTGAAGAGTGTTTCAAATAGAAGAGGAAAATACCAGAAGAAATGTCAAGTGCTGCTTAGAGGTTAAATAGGCAGAAGCCTCCCCCAGAAAGAAAATCCATTGGATTACTAACTAGAAATTAAAGGTGATTTCAAACTCCTATATGTCAAGATGGAAAGACAGAAATAAATGAAGTGAACCCAAACAATTACCCCAGATTATAGTCTTGAATGTTCCAGGCAATGGTGGAAGGAAAAACCAAATCCCAGGCCAACAGGCTCCTTGAGTTGAGAAGACAAAACTAAAAGTCCAGGAAGATCAAAGTGTCTCAAATTTGAAGGAGAAACTTTTAAAAGAGAAAGATTCACAGAGCACAAACTCCAGAGTTCTGCAGAGGGCTGAGTACAGATAAGCACCTCAAATATACAGCTGAGTACAGATAAGCACCTAAGTGTGAGGAAACTACTCAAAGTTAGAAAAAGAAACACCTGAAAGGACTAAAGATAATGTCCTTACACAGGACAGGGAATTGTGCCTGTTCCCAATGGTCAAAATGGAAAAATCTGAGGATCAATAGGGCACTAGGTAGAGTACACATGGGGATCTTGCCTCAGTAATAAGGAATAATTTAGTCATTGAGAATAGCTCTAATCACAGCTGACAAATATTAAAAGCAAGACTCAAAAAATTCCAACTGTTTTCCAAGTAACTTAACTGCATTCTAGAATATGGTACAAGAGTATTTAAGAAACACAAAAATGTTCAGGATGATACAAAGTAAAATTCACAATAAAAAAACTAGCAGGGATGCACAGAAATGGAAATTACAATTAATAATAAGAACAATCAACCAAAATGTACAAGAACTGACATAAACAGTGGAATTAACAGACAAGGATATTAAAAAGGGTTTTAACTCTATTACATCTGTGCAACAAAGTCACGCAGAAAATATAAAAAAGATGCAACTCAAACTACAATGAAATATACATTATATGAGTTCCAGAAGAAAAGATAAATGAACTTAAAGACAGCAATAAAAATTATACAAAACGTGTGAAAAGGGAATTCAGAGGGAATACAATTAACAGAGCAATGATCTGTGGAACATTTTCAAGGAACTAAATACATAAGTAATTGAAGATACTGAAGAGAAGGAGAGAAAGAAGACAGAGGGGGAAAAAAGACAGAATTTTCTTAACAAAAAAAAAAAAGAAGTGATGAAGACAGTGGCATATTATTTAAACTTCTTTAAAAAGTAACTGTTTAAAACAAAGTTATTTTTTGAGTCCATACAATACACAAAAGCATATATAAAAATAGCCCAAAGGTTAATAAAGGAAAGAGAGAAGGTTTTTATAGTACATAGGAAGTAACATATCAATTAAAGATAGGGTGGTAAGTATACTAGCTATATAGTATAAATGCTACAGAAACCACTAACATAAAACAGAGTTCTAGCTAATAAGGAGCTAATAACACCTATGAAGGAAATAAAATGAAATTTTTTAAAATGCCATTCACTAACCAAATATAAATTAATATTTGAGCAAGAGAAAGTGAATTTACATTTCAAGTTTCAAAAAAGAAAATTCCAAGCCAAGATGGCTTCACTGGTGGTTATTATCAAATACTTTAAAGAAGAAATTAATGCCAATTTTATACAACTCTTCCAAAAAATTGAAAAGGAAGGAATATTTCCCCATTCTAAAATTCTATGAAGCCAACATCAATCCAATACAAAAATTAAACAAAAATATTACAGGAAAACAGCATATCAATAAGCTCCACGAACACAGATGCAAAAGTTCAAAAACAACCTTTCAGCAAAATAAATATAAAGATATACAAAAAGAAAAATATAACAAGGAGGTCGATGAACATCACAAGAATGAAAGGTTGGTTTAACATGTGAAAATATTCAATATAATTCACCTACTAACAAACTGAAAGAGAAAAACCTTACAATAACCTTAACAGATGAAAAAACATTTCACAAAATTCAACACTGATTTTAGATAAAAACTCGGCAAACTAGAAATAGATGGGAATTTCTTCAACTAATAAAAAGCATCTACGAAAACCTACAGCTAACATAATGCTTAAAGATAAAATAATGAATGTTTTTCCCCTAAGATGAGAAACAAGACAAGATGTCTACTCTCACCACTCCATTCCATATTGTACTGAGGGTACTAGCCATGCAATAAGAAAACAAAAAGAACAATCAGAAATTCAAGTCAATAAGGAAGACATAAAACATAGACTTTGTTCACAAATAGCATGATTGTCTATTTTTAACATCTCCAGGAATTCGCAAAAACAGATATCTGAATTAATAGAGCACACAGCAAGATTGTAGTATGTAAGAACAATATACAGAGATCAAGTATATTTCTACATATTAGTAAAACTAAGAAACAAGCTGATAGTAACACATTAACAATAGCATGAAAAAAATGAAATAGGGATCAATCTGACAAACTTAAAGATAGTGCACTTAAAACTATAAAATACTACCAACATCAAATAAGATCAGAAATTACAGAGATATACCATGTATGAAAGTGAGAAGACTTGATATTATTAAAATGTCAATATTATTCACATTAATCTACAGAATCAAAGCAATCCCAATATAAATCCCAGCATGCTGTTTTTTCAGAAATTGTCAAAAAACTGATACTAAATTCATATGGAAACGTAAAACTTTCTTTTTATCAAACTTTAAAAAAAAATAATGAAAGATCAAGACCATCTGATTTCAAGACTCATTCTAAAACTACAGTTACTAACGCTGTGTGATAATGTCACTAATACTGCCAAGTAAATCAATGGGACAAAACAGAGTCCTAACACATACATGAAAAACTTATTTTTGAAAAAGGTGCAAAGGCAATTCAGTGGAGAAAAGACAGTCTTTTGAAAAATGGTACTGGAACAACTGGATATCTATATGGGAAAAAAATCTTCTATCCATACTTTACACTATATATAAAAACCAAATCAGGATGGTTATATAGACTTAAATGTAAATTCTAAAATTGAAATTTTTAAGAGAAAACATTGGTATAAATGGGTTAAGCAAATATTTCCCAGATACAACATAATTCATTAAAGAAACAAAAAGCACATCATCTAAACTAACAACTTTTAATCTTTAAGATATTGTTTTAAATATGAAAAGATAAGCCACAGATTGGATGACAATGTTTACAATTCAAATACCTGATTAAGGACTTGTATCCTGAATATATAAAGAAGTTCCAAAACTCAATAATAAAAAAAATTAATGGGAGGAAGATTTGAAAATGTCACAAAACAAAATATATTGAATATAATTAAGTGCATGAAAAGATGTTCAAAATCATAAATCATTAGGGAAATAAAAATTAAAATCACAATGAGGAGCTGGGGTTGTGGCTCAGTGGTAGAGCACTTGCCTAGCATGCGTGAGGCACTGGGTTCTATTCTCAGCACCATATATAAATAAATAAAATAAAGGTCCATTGACAACTGAAAAATATTAAAAAAAAAAAAATCACAATTAGATCTCCATACCTGGATTAGAATAGGTATAAGCTAAAATGAATGACCATAATTAAGTATTGGTGAGAATGCAGAGAACCTAAAACTCTCATCTACTGCTGGAGGAAGTATTATATGGTACAATCTTTCTGAAAACAGGTTGGCAGTTACCTAAAAATAAAGCACAGACTTGCTGTATGATTCAGCCATTCCATTAACTTATCCAAGAAAAAAGAAAGCATATATCCATACAAATACATAAATAAATGCTTATAATGGCTTTATCTGTAATAACCAAACTCTAAAAATAATGCAGTTACTAAATAAGTGAATGTCTTCATACAATGGAAACACTACTCAATAATCAAAAAAAGTATGACTGACAAATGCTACAACCAACATGAATCTTCTAAGAGAGATGAAACTGAACTACAATTGTACTAAGTAAAAGAAGCCAGACTCACACTACCACCTCCTAACCCAACAACCCCCACAAAATATATACTGTATGGTATCGTGTATATAAAATTCTAGAAAAGTATTGCTAGGGATGTAGCTCAGTGGTAGAGTGCAAGACCCTAGGTTAAATCCCTAGTACCAGGGGGAAAAAAATTAAAATTCTATAAAAGCAAAAACTCTGTAGTGACAGAGAATAGATAAGTGGTTGCCTGGAGTGAGAGAGAAGGTGAAAGGGAAGGAATACAAAAGAACACCAGGACACATTTGGACATGATGATTGAGGAGATGGTTTCACAGGTAGATAACATAAGTCATATGTAATATATGTCAAAGTATGTATAGGTAAAAATGTATTAAACTATACACACTAAATTTATATACACAGTTTGCTGTATGTTAATTATATATCAATAAAACTTTTTGAAATTATAGGAGGCCAAATAAGAAATGACGGTGAGGTGAACAGAGTAAAAACTAAACAAGAGTTTGTGGAGTACTAAGTGAGATTTAAATTGTGTTTATAGACTGACTATTCCATAATTCTTGGCTTTTAAAGGAATTGAGTAAATTGGGTAGCAACTCAAGCAGAGTCTGAATATTGCAAAGCCCAAATTGTTTTTAAATAGTATGGAATATGAGTTACAGATTCAAGCCAGGCATGGTGGCACAAGCTTATAATCCCAGCAATCCGGGAGGCTGGGGCAGGAGGATCACAAGTTCAAGGCCAACCTCAGCAATTTAGCAAGACCCTGAACAATTTCGTGAGATCATCTCAAATTTTTTTTTTAAATATTTTTTTTAATTGCATGCCTTTACTTTATTTATTTTTATGTGGTGCCAAGGATCAAACCCAGTGCTTCACTTGTGTTAGGCAAGTGCTCTGTTGCTGAGCCACAACTCCAGTCCCTCATCTCAAAAGTTTTAAAAAATAAAATAAGGGCTGGAGATGTAGTCCAATGGTAAATTGCCTCTGGGTTCAATCTTCAGTACTAAAAAGAGTTAGAACACAGGTAACAATATTGGTTTTTAACAAAAGAAAAAAAAAGGGACACATTCTCTGCAGTAATAAATAACCAGAGAGTTAAGCAGAGAATGAAATCAAATAAACACATGGTAAGAAATGTGAAAATAAAGCGTTGTATTATCTCTAGGATATATGAAGATAGGTCATTTGCTCAGGATGTATATGTGATACACTTGAGGATTTCAAAGGTTTGAAGGATATAAGGAAAGTATAAATTAGTACAAAAACTGGGAAATGCACTTTTCAAAGCACAGTAGTAAGACTTCTGGAGCTTGGTTCAAGTTGATGATCAATTATTTCAATGATATCTGCCAAGCCTGTTCATCCTCAAACATCATTTGGTTGTTCAATCAAGGCTACTCAGGGTAAAGACTTCATCGGGTGAAGGAAATGGAAAAATACAAACTGAGGTAAAGACATTTCAGGTATTGTAGGAGTGGGTAATGATGGACAATAGACTATACAGCAGATAAGAAAGGAGATGAATGAGAGAAATAAAGTCAAAGATTAGAGCTCTAAAATAGATGGAAATCCTGCAGTACAGACATTTTAGCAGAGAAACTAGAAAGATAAAAGATTGCAGTTGTGGAAGAACTAAATCAGTAATCTCAATGAGGATTTATCTGGTGATAAGCATAACCGTGACAATGAAGAGTAGTGTGTACAGAAAAACTGTACTTCTTTTATTTTACAAGTTTTGCTTATTTGATTTAAATTAACAACTACTAATATGCTTTTTTTCCCCCTGGTACTGGGGATCAAACCCAGGGGCACTTAACCACTGAGCCACATCCTTAACCCTTTTTTATATTTTATATTGAGATATGGTCTCACCAAGTTGCTCAGGGACTCTCTAAGTTGCTGAGGCTAGCTTTTGAACTTGCAATCTTCCTATCTCAGTCTCCAGAGCCACTGGTATTACAGGTGCATGCCACCACACCCAGCTTATATGGTCTTTAAATTTACAAATCAAATGAATCCAACAGCAAACTCTGTTTAAATTAAACAAGTCTAAATATTCCATCACTTTTCCAGATTTGTTATAAAGTAAGTTTCAAGTCAGGCTTTCCTCTTTAAGTTTGTATTACACAATAAACACTTACTTATGAGTACTTTATTTTCTAATTTTATGTACCTCACAATCTGACTCTTCGCTATGAACTGATTAAGTCACCATACTGCATTAGTTCTTTGATCAGTTTATGAGCTTTGTATAAACAAACAGGGATCTTTTTTTCTTAAGAATACATTCAACTTCCATTTTCTTCAAAGCACTGTATTAAGTGTTATATTTATGTTTCTTGTCTACTCTCACAGATTTATTACCAAAAAAGTATTTAATAGCTAACTCATGGTGGAGAAATAGACTGAAAAAAGGACAAAAAAAAAGAAAACTGAGAGCATCAACAGGAAGCCTCTGGAGACATGGAAATAAATATATACAATAAATTTTCTGTGGAAATTGGTATGGTTTTGATGAAGTCTGTGAAAGAAAAATAACTCAGAACAATTCCTGGAACTATTATTTCTTCCCTGTTTTTAGAGCTATGGAAGACATTTATGTGAATGCGCAAACAGTCTCAACATACCATACAGTCGTCCCTCAGCATCTGGGAGCAGAGAGGAAAGGGAGAGTTCCAGGATCCCTACAGGCACTAAAGCCCATGGATATTCAACTGTCTTAAATAAAATGGCACAGGATTTGCATATAACCTACACACATCCTCTGGTACACCTTAAAGCATCCCTAGATTACTCATAATACCTAATGCAATGTAAATGCTATGTAAATAGCTGTTAAACTGTACTATTTGAGGAACAGTAACAAGAAAAAAGTTTGTACAAGTTCAGTACAGACACAAATTATTTTTCAAATTTTTTTAAATATTTTTTAGTTATACATGGACACAGTGTCTTTATTTTGTTTACTTATTTTATGTGGTGCTAAGGATCGAACCCAGCACCTCATGTGTGTGAGGCAAGCGCTCTGCCACTGAGCCACAACCTCAGCCCCTCAAATATTTTTAATCTATCAAGTGCAGAACCTGTGGCTACAGAGAGCCAACTGGACTATAAAATGGAAGAAGAAAGATTTTGACCCTTTTCTATCTATTTTAATTCACCTTACTGTATTCAGTTTTCTTCACAGAGCAATATGACAAGTATTACCAGAAATTATAATTTCCTTTAGACGAAGATCATTTATAGTGATCCCAATTTAGATAGCCTAAAACAACAACAAAAATAACAATAAATATCCAGTGAAATCCATTTCATGAGGGGGGGAAAACTAGTCTTAGGAGACAGAGGTTTTCAAACTTTAAAGTGACTTTACATTCTTACTATGTTCTAGTAACTAGATAGTTTAGCTAATCAGTGGAAATACATTACTTATTTGACCCAAATGAAAAAGGCTGGTATTCTTTTTTAAAACACACATGCACACACATTTCTTTCCTATAGAAATTATACAAGAAACTACACAAGAACATGAACAATATAATTTGCTATGGTGTCTTACATCTTACACAGTTAATAAATGGAAAACCTAGCAATTTAAGGAACAAAACTTATCCAAATAAACAGCAATGTATATTACTCAGAATTAAAGCATAGCTATAAATACAAAGTCACATATATATAAACATAAAATACAATATTACTAACAAAGCAGAAACTTTGATTATCATCAATATTAACATGCTGTAATTTACTAAGCCAATTAACTAGTACTTAGTAATTTACTAAGTACTAGTTAATCTTAACAACATTATAATAGCACTATCATTAAAATAATTTCACAGATGAGAAAACAAAGGCAATAAAAGATATAAGCAATTCCATTCAAAACTGTGTTAAGAAAATTCCAATATAGAATCAATCAATTGCTTCAATACAGAAGCAATTCCATTCAAAACTGTGTATTAAGAAAATTCCAACACAGAATCAATCACATTTCACTGACTTTTAACTGAAAGAAATAAATCCAACAGAGAGGATATAATGTGCTTTAACTCAGAGGTCAGTTAAACTTTTTCTGTAACAGGCCATTCACATATATTTTAGGCATTGTGGGCTAAAGTCTATGTCACAACTATTCAACTTGGCAATCACAGTACAAAAGCAGCCACAAATAATATGTAACTGAAAGGGTAGAGCTGTGTTCCAATAAAACTTTATGTATACTGAAAATCAATTTTCATATAATTTCATGTCCCAAAATATTATTTTTTGATTTTTTTAACCATTTAAAAATGCAAAAAGTAGGGGTTGGGGTTGTGGCGCAGTGGTGGCGTGCTCGCCTAGCACACGGGAGGCACTGGGTTCGATCCTCAGCACCACATATAAATAAATAAAAAATAAAGGTCCATCAACAATTTAAAAAATATTTAAAAAGTATCTAAAAAACACACAAATAATATACTACTTAAACATATTTTATACAGTTTCAAGTAATTGTGTCATGTATTAGTGCTGTAATTTATACATATTAATATTCAGAATTATGGTACCTTTTCTCTGGTATCACTTTCAACTTGCTCATCTTGAGTTACTTCATTTCACCATTGCAGATAATCTACAAGAAGAATGTTAATGATATTAAATACTTAAACAATTCTGTTTTACATACATTAGATGTCATAAAAGACATACAACTGAAAGATTACATTATGGGCAACCTAACACTGAAAACCAAAAGAGAACAAGCCTTATGTAATTCTGGCAGATCACTTCAGGGTGCAATACGTGACTACTAAAATATCCAAAATCAACCAGGAAAAATGTTATCCAAATCATGGAGCCACAAAAAGCAGAAACCATTGGGTGCAGTGATGCACACCTATGATCTCAGTTCCCAGGAGCTGAGTGAAACAGGAGGATTCCAAGTTCAAGTCCAGCCTCACCAATTTAGGGAGCCCTCATCTCAAAAACACAAAATAGGGCTGGGGATGTGACTTAGTGGTCAAGTACCCCTGAGTTCAATCCCCAAGACGAAAAAAATTTTTTAAATTTTTAAAAAATAAATAAATAAAGGGGCTAGGGACATAGCTCAGTGGTTTAGTACCCCTGAGTTCACTTGCTAGTACCAAAAAAAACAATCGAACAAAACAGAAACCAAGTATAACCATTTATGATTACAGTATAAAAGATTCCTTTTGAGATAGTTCAAATCATCATTCCTTTTCTAAATTCCTCCTTAAAGTCCTTGAACTGATCACAGCATCCCATACTTATTATCCACTATTCGCAGAGTAGCCCTATGCTGGTTTATGTTTGATTATCTCTATAAGAGAACTTTTTAAGTTAATAATAACTTGTTTAGACAGAGTACAAAAACTTCTGTAACATTATCTTATTTAATGTACTTACTGCACATTTTCCCTTAGTCAATAGTTTTCATCTTTGGCAAGTATTCATTATTTAAACAACCTTATATCTTGATTCACACAATTTTTATAACTTTTCAGATTTACTTTGCAACTATTCACCTAAAAATACCCTGAATGTTTAATTTTATACACCAGTGCTTACTGAAACGGAATTTGCATTACTAGAAAATGAAAAAAATCACTGTGAATCTAACAAATTAATCATATTTATACAATATTTAGTAATGCTGCATTTAAAAACATGCAAAAAAGCAGATTTCAAATTATTTCACTTAATAGATTGAAAAGATACAAGAATTCTGAATGTTTCTCTTCAAAAATAAACTTTTCAACAAAATACACAGTTTTTTATATTCTCATTAACTCATGAAACGAAGTATGTACTTAAAACTATGTAAAAAAAATTACGTGGGCTATTTTTAAAGTCTGAGAAACTTTAAATTGCTCTCTTCTTTCCTTTGACTTATTTTTAAATACCTATAAAGTCAAACTAACCTTTTCCAATTTTCAAATTAGGAACCATGACATACCCAAAGAGAGAAAGAACAATTTTATGTGCTTTCAAAAGCTGCTACTGCCATAAACAGAAAATTGTTTCTACTTGTTGAATGGTATGACTTTCTCTAAAACTATATTAACAGCACATCACATGAAAAGTTCACTGTGAATCTTACTAGTTGAAAAGATTGGTGCTGGGTACTTCAATCATAACCAACTGTATTTCAACAGTTAAATGATTCAAACTTGCAGTTCGTAATAAAAAGTTTAACCACAGGCATTCCTCTCCTCTCCTTCCTGGGACTGGATTAAAATAGATAGTAAAGAAAAAAAGTTATGTTTAAGGCCACAGCAACAAGAAAGGAAACTAAGGGGAAAGGCGGAATGGGCACTCTGCCCAGAACTCAGGAAACTGGGAACCCGAAGACTCAGAAATGCCAAAGCTAACTAAGTTAAACTCTCTGTTGAGAATATCATCCTACGTCTTCAATATCTCCATGCCACACCATCATGGAAAATGATCAATAAGCAGGCATCTGACTCTGATGAATAATCTTCACTAAAGGAACTGATCACCTCAAATAATCGTTTTCTGAAACTTAAATGTACCCCAGGAAAAGGCCAGCACTCAGGCTTACACCCTAGAACCAAGCCAGTGTACTGCTTATACTTTGCTTTTTATTGCTGAAGACTGAAGCCAGAACACTTCAAGAAAAGAAACTTTCTGTTGTGAAAGTTTGTGTTAATTACAGTATGGGGTAATAGAAAAAGTAGATACCTAGAAGCAGAAGTGCTGAATTTCACCAAGTTTGTGGCTTTGCCAAACAAGTATGACAAAGCAAGAGGGGGCAAAGAAGCTGAGAGTATATGACTAATGAGTATTTGTAATAACTGACAATGAATTTAGGTATCATCTACTTTTTCCCCTTTATTGGATCATTTCTATCATCATAAAATCATGCTGTTATTTCTATGTCTTAGGGGGAAAAAAATCTTTCATGCTCCCAGTCTCCAATCCAGCTGTCCTTTTCCTCCTGAAAGCGGTACATTCTTTACACTTTATCAGGTCCTCCTCTTTCCATTCCCTCTTATATACATTTCAATCAGGCCTTCCCCTCCCCCACTTGAACAACACTGTTCTTGTTAGTAACAATGACCTATAAGTCATTAAATCCAACTGTCATTTACTAATCATCTTACTTGTCCTCTCAGCAGCATTTGATACAGCTAATCATGCCCTCTCCTTTGAAATATTTTCTTCATTGGGCCACACTCTGTTTTCTACCTACCTCACTAGAAATTTCTAAGTTGCCTTTGCTAGAAGAACCAGGAATCAATTCTATCTTGTCCTCTTCTACGCACAATCTCTTACTTAGTGATCAATCACATCTAGTTTCATGACTACTCAAACATATGCACTGGATCTCTAATAATACTGCAAACTTAACAAATAACTGATCTCTTGATATTCCCTTCTGAGTGCACCCTACCCCTAGCTTCCTTCATCTGATTAAAAGACAACTGCTCAAAACCTTGGCTTGATCCTTGTCTCCTATCTTATAACCCATATCCAATCCATCATGAAGTCCTGATAATTTTACTTTCAAAATATATCCAAAATCTGATCACTACCTATAAGCATGGTCCTGCCATAGTTTTCATTTTAATCTCTCTTCTACCTTTGGCACCCTATGGTTTATTTAAAACACAACATTCTAAATGATCCTTTTAAAAATCTTAGGTGGAAATCTTGTCACTATTCTGCTCAAAGCCCTGTAGTGCTATTTCAGTGGACAGCTATTACCTCACTGGCATCATCACCTACCTACAACTCCACTCATTCATTCTATGGACAGGCTTCCTGGTTTTCCTCCAACATGCCAGGCTCACTCTCACCTTAGTGCCTTTGCTCAACCTATTCCTTTGGCCCAGAATGTTCTGCTACCAGATAATCCAGTGACCAACTCTTTTTTTTTTTAGTTGTTGATGGACCTTTATTTATTCATTTATTTAGATGTGATGCTGAGGATCGAACCCAGTGCCTCACACACACAAGGCAAGCATTCTACCACTGGGCCGTTATCCCAGCCCCCAGTGACCAACTTTTATCACTTCTCTTGCTCAAGTATCACCTTTTCAATAGGGCTCATCCCAAGCATCCTATTTAATATTGTAAACCACCTCTAGACTTTCATATACCACCACCTCTTGCCTACTTTGTCTTCTTCCAGAGAAGACACTTACTGCCTTCTAATGAGGGATGATTCAAAAATACCTAAAAATTTTTGCTAAGGTCTAAACACTAGCGTCCCCACTCCCCACTCCAAAACAAAATTCATATACTGACATCTTAGCCAAAAAGTAATAGCATGAGGGGAAAGAGCCTTTGGTAGGTAATTAGATCATTAAGGTAGAGCCCTCAAAAAAGGTAATGTCCTTATAAAAGAAATTCCTGAGAGCTTGCTTGCCCCTTCTATCCACCATGTGAATACAAAAGGAGAAGGAGCCATCCATGAACCAGGAAAGAGGCCTTACCAGATACAGAATCCACTAGTGCCTTGATCATGAGCTTTCCTGCCTCCCAAACTGTGAGGGGAAAAATTTTCTTTTGTTTATAAGCTACCTAAGCTTATGGAATTCTGTCTTAGCAGCCAAACGTAATAAGACAATTTGGAAAATTGTTATTACTGACTGGTTATCTATGAACATGTGTCAAACCCAATTTTTAAGGGAACAATTTGTTTTTATAAACTTACAAATGTTCACTATATTTGCCATCATACCATATACATCAACTCTGTCATCTAATTCACCCCAGAACCTTAGCAATTTATCACCCCCAAAGACTACAATAACAACCACAATTATCAATTCCTTTATTTCCTGAAGGTTCTAAGAAAAAAGTGGTAGAAATCCAAATCTTGTTTTGTTTTGTTTTGTTTTTTATAGTTGTAGATGAACAGAATGCTTTTGTTTATTTTTATGTGGTGCTAAGGATCAAACCCAGTGCCTCACACATGCTAGGCAAGTGCTCTGCCACTGAGCTATAGCCCCAGCCCCCCAAATCTTAATATATCTGTCATATCCATACTAGATATGATTTAATATCTAGTCCAGTGACTATTACTTGACTCTTCTTAATCATCCTGTAAGCTAGAGTACTCAGCAATACATAGTTTGTTATCTCTCTTCACTAGAATTTAAGCTATATGAGAGCACAGATCTGTTTTGCTCACTAAATGCCTCTAAACTGCCTTAGAACAATGCCAACACATTGTAGGTGCTAAGTAAATTTTTGAATGTCAATTACTTTTAAAGTTGTCCTTTAATAAGGCTTTACTGTACTAAAACTTATTTGTGTACAAATAAACAAGAAAATCTTCATTTTAAAAATCAAATAATATGGTAGATATGGTGTACTGGCAAATAATATCTACCCCAATAGAGTGTCTTCTTGTATTAGAGGGGGGAAAAAGCATTTCCCAGACTTGTGCAGCTAGAGCTTCAGGTGACTTAAGTCCAATAATCTCATAATTTATGACAGATTTAGAAGAAGGAAAGTGAGACAAAGGCTGCCTGACTCCATCAGCAAGCACAGACATACTTGTGTATTCGTCTACAACAGTGTATACAGAAGTCCCAGAGTTCAGTCTAAGGTTGTTCAACCTGGCATCCTCATTTAAAAAAAAATTGTTTTTTTAAATTTTTGTGCATCAAGAAATGGCAATATCCACAGTAAATAACAATTTTGTTAGAAATCTGCCACAGGTAATAGTACACAGTAGGACTACGCCCACTGGAAAAGGCAGCCTTTATAACTGGAGCTTGCATTGCACAGGAGTGAGACAGGAAAGGCAGGGCCGTGATTTCCTCACAAGCCATCTCCAAAAAATTGTTTCTACCATCCTCTATACCAACCATGTTCAGGAGCTGCTAACTCTTCCCCCAAAGCATTCCTGCAAACCCCTGCTTGTGCACTATGCCTGAAAATGGCTGATGTATGACCTTTTTTGGAGGTGGCAGGAGTAAGCACCTCTACCATCTTTTGCAAACCAAGCAAGGACAAGCCAAAGAAAATGAGCAGATCAAGTGCAAGCCCCAGGACTGAGAACAAAGAACTGACAAGATGTGCAGAAATCCTGGGAAATCCTGGGATCATGTGTGATAGCTAACTATGTGCCTGAAGGAGCCTATCTTTTTGTGTATATCTGGGAATGCTGTCCCATGTCTATCCTCCTGGCGCTGGAACGTAAGTCCTGCAAAAGCCTCACTCAATGGTGTTGCTTGCCTCTTTGATTTCAAACTAGAACTAAGCAAAAGAACCTTCAATAGGTAGGTAACACCAAAATGAGCTATACTTTGACTTTTAGTGATGTCTATCAAAAACTGAGCAAAAGAAACCCAGGCAAATTGGTAACAGGACAATGGTAGGCTGATGAACCACAGTCTCTCCCTCTCAAATTTTCTCCCTTGACCTCCCTTGACAGTCTCTCCCTTGACCTCCCTTACACAATGCCAACTCCTTTTTTACAAAAAGTAAATAAGCTCTACAAATATAACAGAAAATTGGAGGGAAATTTTAATTCTAATGAAAAAATGTTTATGCTTTGCAACTCTGCCACCCTCTGATTCTCATGCTTTCCTACAAGTTGAACATCTGAAATCCAAAAGTTTTTGGGTGCCAGAATTTCAGATTTTGGGGTATGCGGAATTTTGGATTTTCAGATTATATATGTTCAACAAGTAGTGTCTCTACAAATATTCCAAAATAAAAAAGTACAAGGAACTATATCATGAAAACATGTGTGTGTATGTGTGTATGATTCTCGCTTAGCTATTGTTATGCCATTACATTTTAAATGTTAACATCAATATTTTACAATACCTAACAATTCAAAGTGGCAATTTTTTGGGAGAAAGCCAACAGACAATTCTGCTAAGTCAATCATGAAGAACTGTATTTTGTGAATTATTTCACTGCACCACTGCAACAAAAGACACATTTTAAAAAGTCCATCTTTACCACCTGAACTATTTATCAATGGGTTTATGCTCACCATGATTGACCCACTTTACACTCCCACCAGCAAAGTAAAAGGATTCCAATTTCTCCACTCATCAACACTTTTTATTTTATGATTTTACCCATCCTAGCAGATGTGAGGCAATATGATTTTGATTTGCATTATCCTAGTGACTACTATTGTTAAGCATCTTTTCATGTGCTTATTAGCCATTTGTATATCTTTGAAGAAATGTCTGTTCAAATTCTTTACCCATTTTTAAATTGGATTGTTTTTACGCCCAGCAATTCCATTCCTAGGTATTCTGAAAGTAAATTAACACAGGGATAGAAACAGATAACTTACACCAATGTTCAAAGCAGCATTACACATAATAGCAAAAAGGTAGAAACAACCCAAGTGTCCAACAACTGATGCACAGATGAATGGACAAACAAAATGGTATATAATCAGAATGGAATATCATTCAACCATAAAAAGACCTAGAGTTCTGATACATCTACAACACAGATGAACCTTGAAAACATTATGCTAAATAAATTAAAGATCTACAAGTAAGACCTGAAACCATAAAACTCCTAGAGAAAAACAAAGGAAAAAAGTTTCTCAACACTTATTTTGGCAATGATTTTTTTTGGACATGATACCAAAAATAGGCAAATAAGTTGGTCTATATCAAAAGCAAAATAAGTTGGTCTATATCAAATTTAAAAATTTGCACACAGCAAAGTAAACAATTAACAAAACGAAAAGGTAGTCAGTCTATGGATTGGGAGAAAATAGTTAACAATCATAAAAGGGTTAATTAAGTAAATAAGGAAGTCACCCAACTCAATAGCCAAAAAAAATAGTAACAACATAATTTTTAAAAATTGGCACAAGATCTAAACAGACACTTCTCCAAAGACAAAAAATGGTCAACAGGTTTATAAAAAGATATTCAAGGGTTGGGGTTGTAGCTCAGTGGTAGAGCACTTGCCTAGCACATATGAGGCACTGGGTTCAATCCTTAGCACCACATAAAAATAAATAAATAAATAAATGGATAAATAAACAAATCTATGTTTTGTGTCCATCTGTAACTAAAAAATATTTTAAAACTTTTTAAAAAGGGTATTCAACATCACTTACCAGAGAAATGCAAACCACCAAGATATAACTCATACCCATTAAGATCGACTATTACCAAAAAACAAGAGACCAGCACATTATTTCATAGCTCTACCAGGGTATAAAGATCAAAAGAGACTGGTCTAGCCACTAATAGGCAGAGCTGGTGCAGACCATAACAGATCCAATGTGGTCCATATCTAGCAAGTATAGCAGGAGGTTCCTGATCACCATAGCCTCCTGACCCTAACAGTTTCCTGAATTTGAAACTGTGTGGTTACAGAAAAAAGCTTTACAAGCAATTTCACAACTAGAAATTGCTTCTGAATCATATAAGAGATAATACCTTCCTTAGTTTCCTGGTTCTGTGCTAAGGTTTTGGGAGTCGATGCTTAAAGTTCAACCTAGAATATCTTTCTTCAAATCCCCCAATAATTCTATAAGCCGCTTAATATCTGTGCCAGATATCGATTTATTGCCACTCGTTTCCAAATACATCACTTTTGTCAGCTCTGTGAAAATAGATTTGTGCTCTTTAAATATTTTTTTCTTTGCCAGCAAGCATGATGTTAAGCCTTTTCAGTAGAGAGCACAGGAAAGACATTGCAGGGAAAGGGATTTAATTTCCTGCTTCCAGGCTGCAAGCACGCACGTCTTCTCCAGGTGCCTATTCCTCCACCAAGGAAGACACCCTACCATCAGGCTCCTGCAGCACATACAGCTTCACCAACAAGAACTCAGTCAATTTTGTAGCAGAATGCCTCTGATGAGACACTGCTCCATGAATGGCACTTCCTGGTACTCTGAAGGGCAGATAACAAATTTCACTAGAAACTCACCATAGCTATTAGCCTCAACCTTGGCCCTTACCAATAAAAACTAGATAAAAGTGGAAATAAACTCTAACTCAAACTGGGGATGGAGAGGAGTGTGTCACTGCTCCTTATAACTGTTATTCCCATAGCCTTTAGAATTACCTTTACTTGTCACTCATATATCTCTCATTTATCCAATCCCGTTATAGTCAATAATTCTTCATATTCTTTCTCTGTTAAATTACTGTGTGACTTCTGCTCCCTGATTGAACCCATACTAGTATATCCTAACAATGTTTTAAACTATTTAGTAGCCATTAGTAATTCCTCATTGGTTCATATTAGTTATATGTAACATTAGGATTCATTCTGACATAATTATAAATGCTAAATGCATGGAATATAATTTGCTCTAATTCAATTCCAGTATGTCCCCTTACCCTTCCCTCTTTCCTCCTCTCTGATCTTTCTGCTGTTTACTTAATTTTTTTAACTAGTATCTTGTGGATATACATAATGGTGAGATTTACTGTAGTATATTCATATATGTATATAGGAAAGTTAGGTCAGATTCAGAACCCCACTCTTTTTTTCTTATCCCATCCCTCCTCCCTCTCCCTCAATCCTCTTATTCTACTCAAGTATCTTTTTTCTATTTTGATGGAATTGCCCACCTCCCGCCATTTCTTTTCTTTCTCTCTTTTTATTTGTTTTAGACTAGCTTCTGCATATCAAATAAAACATTCAACCTTTGACTTTCTGGGTCTGGCTTATTTCATTTAACATGATAGTTTCCAGTTCCATCTATTTACCAGCAGATGACATAATTTCTTTCTTCTTTGTGGCTGAGTAATACTCCATTGTGTACATATACCACAATTTTCTTTATTCTTTTGTTGAAGGGTACCAAGGTTGGTTCTATAGCTTAGCTACTATGAATTGTGCTGCTATAAACATTGATATGGCCACACCTCTATAGTATTGTGATTTTAATTTTTGTAAATCCTCTGTTAAGAAGGGAGAGTGAATTCTTTCTCAACAATTGAATCTCCTGTTTTCTTTTCAAATAAAAGACTTGGACAGAGGGTAGAGGATGGCAGAACACTAGCCTCAGAAATGACATAAAACTGTGACTTTTTTTTTAAATTAGGAAATGACATTAATCACACACTGCCAAAGTTAATATCTGATACTAACAGTTATACTCTCAGGTCAGCCTATTAAATACTTTAATACCATTCCTGTTACACCTAACCTCTCTTTTCCAATACCCTAGACTGATAAAAGTTTAGATACCACTTTACAACCACTAGAACAGCTGTATAAGGAAAGACAGATAATAACAAGTGTTAGCAAGAATGAGGAGAAACTGGAACCCTTATACTTTGCTGACAGAAATTTTTATGTAGGTGCTTTGAAAACAGTCTAGCAGTGCCTCAAAAGGCAAAACATAAAGTGACCATATGACTCAGCTATTCATCTCAAGTACATACCCCCCAAAATTTTTAACTTATGTCCACACAGAAACATCTGAATGTTAATAGCAGCTTTATTCATAATAGCCAAAAACAAGAAACAACCCAAACATACATTCACCAATGAATGGATAAATAAAACCCAGCATATACTATTATTATTCAGTAATATAAATAAATGAAGCACTGATACAAGCTACCTAAATGAAATTTGAAACACATTTTGAAGAGGCAACAAGACACAAAGGCCATATCATTATATAATTCAATTTATATGAAATGTCTAGAATGAATAAATCTATAGAAAAAGGAAGTGAGTAGTTACCTAGGACTAGGGGAGACATGGAGGTTAAAAGGTATGGTTTATTTTGAGAGTAACAAGAATGTTCTAGGGCTGGGGCTGTAGCTCAGTGGCAGAGCACTTGCCTCACACGTGTGAGGCACTGGGTTCGATCCTCAGCACTACATAAAAATAAGTAAACAAAATAAAGACACTGTGTCCATGTATAACTAAAAAATATTTTTTAAAAATAAATAAATAAAAATTACAATGTTCTAAATTTGACTGTTAGCATGGGTAAACTGTATGGTATGTAAGTCACACTCAATGAAACCTTTTTTTAAAACAGTGCATACAAAAACTTTCACAATTCAAACATTCCTAAATTAAGGTTAGGGACTTCTGCTACCTCAGTGTTTGCTTCCCATGAAAGATTATAATGCTCTTTCAATAAAAACAAAACCACAGAATCACCTGGGCCTTTAGAGAGTTATTTAGCCACCAAAGTTAAAGAGCTGCACTGAAACATCCATAATGTCACATAATGATACATAGTTCATACTTCCCTAGTGGGTAGAGTTGACTTAGATACTTAAAGGTGGAATTTATATACTGGAATTAAACGTGGTAATTTGATCTTGGCAAAAAGAAATCACAAAAGCAATATCAACCTGCTTTAGCTAGCCTATGCCTAAGAAAAAACAAGCAATTTTGACAAGTCTAGTGTGAAAATAATATAAATTTTAGATCTGAATTTTTTAGATTATCCTGGTCTTTGTTCTCAACTAGAGCTAGTTTCAGAGCACATAAGAATGTAAAAATTGAAGCTATTCTCCCTGGTTTAAGTCTGAAATTAAGCTAATTAGCCAGAGAGTAGGTGCACATGCACACACACCATCAGAATTCCACATACTCAAGAGGTCCTACTTTTCATTCTGCCAAAAAAAAGCCAGAAAAGAAACTGACACCCTAGCTGTCATTCTAAATACATAAATACTTCAAATTGCATGTTCTAGACTATATGTGTGTGTTGTTTTTGTTTGTTTGTTTTAAGAGATGAAGTCTTGTTATGTTGCCCAGTTGGCCTTGAACTCTCTGGCTGAAGTGATTCTCCTGCCTCAGCCTCCTGATTAGCTACAGACGTATATCACCATGCCTGGCTCTAAATGATTTTTAAGTCAGAAAACCACTTTTTTAAAAAAGAAGAAGAGGAGGAGAAGGAGGAGGAGCGGAAGGAGAAGAAAGGACAGAAGGAAGAGAGAAAAGATGTACACACAGTTCACACTGGAAAGCTCAATCTAAATCTTTTAAATACAATCTCGGGAAAGATAATTCCATTTTGACTTTTCTTGCTTAAACAACTTGGTCCAGATCACATTCCACCAAAACAACTCAGCTATTTCACTCTCTCTGTTTATAAATGGATCTCCCTGCAAGATATCAAAACACAAAAAGTTTCCACTGTTTAAAAACTTGTGTGAAATACTACCCTAAGATACAGTGATAACCTTTGCTGTTAAATATTAGAATTGTTATTATTGAAGTCAATGTGGTCAACTGGGGAAAACAATGTAAAGATTTATGTAGATGGTTCCCCCAGGGAAGATAAAAAAAAAAGTATACTGAAAAGGCAACATCTTTTGTCAGTTTCTCTAAATGTTTCAAGAAAATCACTTGGAGAACACCTCAAAGGGAGCTGCTAGTCCTCCACACTGACCAGGTCAATGCAATAGGAAACTGCAAATTCTGATTATTTCATAAGAAATGTCTCAAAGAAGATGCATTGGCAACATTATTAAAGAAAAAATGAGAAATTGTAAAGGAAAGAGGTAAAGAACAACTGTAGTCTAAAGGAAAGAAGAATAACATACCCAGCAACTGATGAATTATTACCTCAGCTTAGCATTTAAATTAAGACAGAAACACACATATTGGAGATAGTTTATGTTTTTGTTTGTCTGTTGATTTTGTTTTTGGTACTAGGGATTAAACCCAGACACAAGTACTCCTGAGCCACATTCCCAGCACTGCCTCCCCCCTACTATTTTTTTTAATTTATTTATTCTACTTAAGGTATACATGATAGGAGAATGCATTTTGATTCATTGTGCACAAATGGAGCACAATTTTTCATTTCTCTGGTTGTACATGATATAGAGTTGCACCATATGTGCAGACATACATGAACCTAGGGCAATGATGTCCATCTCATTCCACCATCTTTCCTTCCCCCAAGTCCCTTCCCCTCCTCCCCTCCTCTTTGACCAAAGTTTCTCCATTCTTCCCACGGCTCCCGCCCCTTATGGATCAGCACCCACTTATCAGAGAGAACATTCTGCCTTTGGTTTTTTGAAATTGGCTTACTTCACTTAGCATGATATTCTCCAACTCCATCCATTTACCTGCAAATGCAAGTAACAGTCCATTGTGTATATATACCACAGTTTATTTATCTATTGAAGGGCATCTGGGTTGGTTCCAGTTTAGCTATTGTGAACTAATCTGCTATAACCACTGAAGTGGCTGCGGCACTGTAGTATGCTGTTTTTAAGTCCTTTGGGTATAGACCAAGGAGTGGGATAGCTGGGTCAAATGGTGGTTCCATTCCAAGTTTTTTAAGGAATCTCCATACTGCTTTCCAGATTGGTTGCACCAATTTGCAGTTCCACCAGCAATTATGAGCGTGCCTTTTCCCCCACATCCTCACCAACACTTATTATTGTTTGTATTCTTGATAACTGCCATTCTGACTGACGTGAGATGAAAACTTGGTTTTGTATTGCATTTCTCTAATTGCTAGAGATGCTGAACATTTTTCATATATTTGTTGATTGATTGTACTTCTTCTTCTGAAAAGTGTCTTTTCAGCTCCTTAGCCCATTTATTGATTGGGTTGTTTGTTTTTTTGGCATTAAGTTTTTTGAATTCTTTATATATCCTGGAGATTAGTGCTCTATCAGATGTGTGTGTGGCAAAAATTTGCTCCCAGAATGTAGGCAGTCTGTTCACCTCATTGTTTCTTTTGCTGAGAGGAAGCTTTTTAGTTTGAATCCATCCCATTTATTGATTCTTGATTTTATTTCTTGTGCTTTAGAAGTCTCGTTAAGGAAGTCAGGGCCTAATCCAACATGATGAACGATTGGGCCTACTTTTTATTCTATTAAGCACAGGGTCTCTGGTCTAATTCCTAGGTCCTTGATCCACTTTGAGTTGAGTTTTGCACTTGGTGAAAGATAGGGGTTTAATTTCATTTTGCTGCATATGGGTTTCCAGTTTTCCCAGCACCATTTGTTGAACAGATTATCTTTTCTCCAATGTATGTTTTGGCACCTTTGTCTAGTATGAGATACCTGTATTTATGTGGGTTTGTCTGTGTGTCTTCTATTCTGTACCACTGATCTACATGTCTATTTTGGTGCCAGTACTATGCTGTTTTTGTTACTATAGCTTTGTAGTACAGTTGAAGGTCTGGTATTGTGATGCCTCCTGCTTCACTCTTCTTGCTAAGGATTGCTTTGGCTATTCTGGGTCTCTTATTCTTCCAAATGAATTTTATGATTGCCTTTTCCATTGAATCTTTGGGTAGTATGGTCATCTTGACAATATTGATTCTGCCTATCCACAAGCATGGAAGATCTTTCCATCTTCTAAGATCTTCTTCAATTTCTTTCTTTCTTAATAGTTTTTTAATTATAGATGGACACCTTATCTTTATTTATTTTTATGTGGTGCTGAGGATCAAACCCAGTGCCTCATGCATGTGAGGCAAGCACTATACTACTGAGCTACAATCCCAATTTCTTTTTTTTAGTGTCCTATAGTTTTCATTGTAGAGGTTTTTCCACCTCTTTTGTTAAATTGATTCCCAAGTTTTTGTTTTCTTTTCTTTCTTTCTTTCTTTTTTTTTTTTTTTTGAGGCCATTGTGAATGGGGTAGTTTTCCTAATTTCTCTTTGAG
>PVHX01002631.1:0-34561 GCA_004024805.1 Geosciurus inauris | reverse complement strand
TTTTTAATAATGTTACTGTATTTTTTATACCTTTATTTGCTTATATTTATGTGGTGCTGAGGATTGAATCCAGTGCCTCACGCATGCTAGGCAAGCGCTCCACCACTGAGCTACAGACCCAGCTCCTCTGGTGAAATCTTTTGGATCCTCTAAGTATAGAATCATGTCATAGGCAAGTAATGATAGTTTGCATTCTTCTTTTCCTGTTGGTATCCCTTTAATTTCTTTCATCTGTCTAATTGCTCTGGCTAGTTTTTCAAGGACTATGTTAAATGGCAGTGGTGACAGAAGGCATCCCTGTCCTGTTCCCGTTTTTAGAGGGAATGCTTCCAATTTTTCTCCATTTAGGATGATGCTGGCCTTTGGTTTAGCATACATAGCTTTTACAATGTTGAAGTATGTTCCTACTATCCCTAGTTTTTCTAGTGTTTTGAACATGAAAAGGTGCTATTTTGTCAAATGCTTTCTCTGCATCAACTGATAAAATCATGATTCTTATCTTTAAGTCTATTGATGTGATGGATTACGTTAACTGATTTCCATATGTTGAACCAACCTTGCATCCTGGAATGAACCCCACTTGATCATGGTGCACTATTTTTAAAATATGTTTTATGCAATTTGCCAAAATTTTATTGAGGATTTTTGCATCTATGTTCATCGGGGCTCTTGGTCTGAAGTTTTCTTTCTTTGATGTGTCTCTGTCTGGTTTTGATATCAGGGTGATACTTGCCTCATGAGTTTGGAAGGGTTTCCTCCTTTTCTGTTTTGTGGAATAATTTGAGGAGTATTGGTATTAATTCTTCTTTGTCAGTCTTGTAGAATACAGTTGAGAATCCATCTGGTCCCGGGCTTTTCTTGGTTAGTAGACTTTTGATGGCATCTTCTATTTCCTTGCTTGAAACTGATCTGTTCAATTTGTGTGTATCCTCCTGGTTCAGTCTGGGTAGGTCATATGCCTCTAGAAATTTGTCAGTGTCTTCAGGGTTCTTTAGTTTACTGGAGTATAAATTTTCAAAATAGTTTCTAGTTATCCTCTGTATTTCAGTAGTGTCTGTCATGATATTTCCTTTTTCATCACGAATTTTAGTAATATGGGTTTTCTCTCTCCTTTTCGTTAGGGTAGCTAAGGGCTTGTCAATTTATTTTTTCAAATAACCAGCTTTTTGTCAATTTTTTGAATTGTTTCTTTTGTTTCAATTTCATTGATTTCAGTCCTGATTTTAATTATTTCCTGTCTTCTACTTGTTTTGGTGTTGGTTTGTTCCTCTTTTTCTAGGGCTTTGAGATGTAGTGTCAGGTTGTTTTGTTAACTTTTTCTTCTTTTAATGAATGAACTTAATGTAATGAACTTTCCTCTTAGTACTGCCTTCATAGTGTCCCAGAGATTTTGATATGTTGTATCGGAGTTCTTGTTTACCTCTAAGAATTTTTTTAACTCTTCCCTGATGTCTTCTGTTATCCATGTGCCATTCAATAGCATATTATTTAGTCTCCAGGTGTTGGAGTAGTTTTTATTTTTTAATCTTTCATTGATTTCTAATTTTATTCCATTGTGGTCAGATAGAATGCAGGATAGTATCTCTATTTTTTTGTATTTGCTAAGACTTGCTTTGTGGCATAACATTTGATCCATGGAGAAGGATCCATGTGCTGCTGAGAAAAAAGTATATTCACTCACTGATGGCTGGAATATGTCTGTTAAGTGTAAATTATTGCTTGTTTTGTTGAGTTCTATGGTTTCTTTGTTTAGTTTTTGTTTGGAAGATCTATCCAGTGGTGAGGGAGGTATGGTAGAGTCACCCAGTATTATTGTGTTGTGGTCTATTTGATTCTTATAGTTGAGAAGAGTTTGTTTGATATAGACAGATGCCCCATTGTTTGGGGCATAGGTATTTATGATTGTTTTGTCTTGCTGATGTATGATTCCCTTAATCAGTATGAAATGTCCTGCTTTATCCCTTTTCACTAACTTTGGTTTCAAGTCCACCGTATCTGATATGAGGATGGAAACCCCTGCTTGTTTACAAGTTCCATGTGAGTGACACATTTTTTCCCACCCTTTCACTTTCAGTCTGTTGATGTCTTTTCCTGTGAGATGAGTCTCTTGGAGGCAGCATACTGTTGTCTTCTTTTTTTTTTTTTTTTTTTTAAATCCAGTCTGTCAGTCTGTCTTTTAATTGATGAGTTTAAGCCATTCACATTCAGGGTTATTTTTGAAATATGATTTGTAATCCCAGTCATTTGGGTTTATTTTTGGTTTTTACCTTGACTTGGTTTCTCTTTTAACTTTCCTTTAGTATAGTTCCTCTCTTTGTATATTTTCATTGTTGGTTATCATTTCCTCCTCATGGAATATTTTGCCAAGAGTGCTCTGTAGTGCAGACTTTCTTGCTGTAAATTCTTTCAACTTTTGTTTTATCATGGAAGGTTTTTATTTCATCATCAAATCAGAAGCTTAATTTTGCTGGATGTAAGATTCTTGGTTGGCATCCATTTCCTTTCAGAGCTTGGTATATGTTGTTCCAGGATCTCCTGGCTTGGGGGGGGTCTGAGCTGAAAATTCTGCCAAATCCAAATTGGTCTCCCCCTTTTATGTAATCTGATACCTCTCTCTTGTGGCCTTTAAAATTCTATCCTTATCCTATATGCTAGGCATTTTAATTATAATGTGCCTTGGTGTAGATTTGTTGTAGTTTTGTACATTTGGTGTCCTGTAAGCCTCTTGTATTTGATTTTCCAATTCATTCTACATGTTTGGGGAATTTTCTGATATTATTTCATTGAAGAGCTTGTGCACTGGTTTGGTTTGAAACTCTGCACCTTCTTCTATCCCAATAAATCTTAGATTTGGTCTTTTGATGCTATCCCATAATTCTTGGATGTTCTGTTCATGGTTTCTTACCATCTTTACTGTGTGGTCAACTTTATTTTCAAAATTGTATATTTTATCTTCATTATCTGAGGTTCTGTCTTCCAAGTGATCTAGTCTGTTGGTGATGCTTTCTATCAAGTTTTTTATTTGGTTTATTGTTTCCTTCATTTGAAGAATTTCTGATTGTTTGTTTCATAATCTCTAGCTCTTTCTTTAATCTTTTACTATCTGTATTTGTTCCCTTATCTCTTTGTTGGTGTGATCAATTTTTGCCTATATTTGCTTACTTAAGTCATTCTTTATTTCACAGATCATTTTAATTACGTACAGTCTGAATTCTTTGACATTTCATCAACTGTACTGTCAATGGATTCTATTACTGTAGTATCTTGGTTTGTTTGGGGTACTTTCTTCCCTTGTTTTTTCATGTTGACTATGTGTCTTCCTTTCTTGCAGTGCCAATCTTAGGTATGGGATTTCTGTCCTATAATCTTGAAGTGACCCTACAGATTACCAGTAACTCACCTTGGAGTTCACCTCCAGTCCCCAACAGGTGTCCCCAAATGGACACTACTGCAAAATGGCTTTGGCTGACTGATCAAAGATGCAGCACTGTGGCATGATGAGCTGTGGCGGGCTGCTGCCTCCAGGCCCTGTCTGTTGTCCCTAGTTGGAGGCTACTACATGGAGTGGGCTATGGCAATGGCTGCAGTGTCTCAAAATGGATATAGGAAGGGAACAACAGTGTGGACCTCCACTCTGTGCAAGAGCAGTCCTGGGCCTGGGCCCTCACACAGGCCTGCAGGGCCAGTCATAGGCCTGACCTTGGCCCAGCTCCCATGGTGGTCCCTGGAAGTGGTCTGGGCCTTGGCCTGGGCTCCTGCCTACGGGCAGGAGCTCTGACACACAAAAAAGGCTGGCGGGGCTTTTTTTTTGAGACAGGGTGTTACCAAGTTGCTTAAGGCCTTGGTAGGTTGCTGAAGCTGGCCTCAAGCCTGCAATCCTCCTGTCTCGGCTTCCAGAGTCTCTGAGATTACAGTAATGTGCCCCACACCTAGCTGGAGATGGTTTATATTAACCTTGTCTAAATTACATTAAAGTATACTTTTCATCTAGTAACCTTACTCCTGTAACACTAAATGATTATGTTATAAATGTTCGGGCCCAGTATGAAAACAGGCAAATTAACTTCACCTATATTACTGACATTAATTTTATAAAAAAGAGTAAACCTATAAAAAGCTTACATCTTACACCTTCATGATCATACATCCTCAATAGAACCAAACAAGACTGCACAGTTCACACACTAGTCCACAAAAAAGATGTGCAGATACATATAAAAGATATAATTTATTTTGGCACATGATATTTTAATATTAGTACAAATCAATGGGATCTTACTGTTTGAGAATAAGGATCTAATTATTCCTCAATTTAGTTAAGTAATTTATTTAAAATAACTCTTCTTTCAACCCCAATTTCAACTATTTTAAGACTTAAAAAGCCACATTTTCTAAATCTAAATATAGGTGATAGATGAGATTAAAATTCTTACCTTGAAACAAATATTTTCTTTGCTTATAACATATGACAGTGACCTTAAACAACTGAATTTTTTAAAATACCATAGCCTAAAGCCAGCTCTCATTAATATCCCAATAAAAATCAAAATATACAGGATACTAGGAACCAAAAAAAAAAAAAAAAAGCAGCAAAGCATGTAGAATAAAGTAGTAAAACAACAGAAATAAATCCCTCCTCATCAATTACTTGAAATGTAAATGAATGAAATTTGCCAGAGATTGACAGAATTAACAAAAATTTAAATATTTATTTTTTAGTTGTAGATGGACAGAATATCTTTATTTTATTCTTATGTTGTGCTGAGGATCGAACCCAGTGCCTCACACGTGCTAGGCGAGCACTCTACCACTGAGCCATAACCCCAGACCCGACAGAATAAAAAATTTTAAAATGATCCAACTTTATGCTGTCTACAAAAGACTGAATTCAGATCCAAAGGTACAAATGAGTTTAAAGTAAAACAGAAAACCAAATTCACGCAAATAGTAATCAAAAGAGGGAAGGAATGTCAGTATTAGTATCAGAGAAAATAGAGTTTAAATTTTAAAAGGTTGAAAGATTTAACTGCTAGCAATGCTATTTCTCTTCCCTTTAGACTACAGGTGTTATTCAACAATATTTATCATACAAACAATCATCTATTAACCCAAAACAAGAAGTTTGCAGCAAGAAAAGAAAAACTGGAAAATTCGCAAATCTGTGGAAATTAAACCACGGGGTCAAAGAAGAAATCACATGGGAAATTAGAAAATATTTAAAGATGAATGAAAGCAAAATCATCACATACCAAAAAACAGAATACAGCAAAATTAGAGGGAAATTTCTAGCTATAAACAATTACTTAAAAAAAGAAGAAAGATCTCAAATCAACAACCTAACTTCACATATTAAGAACTAGGAAAAAAGAACTAAATCCAAAGCTAGTGGAAAAAAAGAAATAAAGACTAGGGCAAAAATAGAGAGAGACTAGGATAAGAAAGGGAATCAACAAAAGTTGGTTCTTTAAAACAATTATAAATTGGCAAATCCTTAGCAAGATTAAGAAAAGAAACCCTAAAATTATTAAAATCAGAAATATCAGTGGAGATAGCACTATGGATTCTACAAAAATAAAAATTCTTATGAGAGTATTATGAATAACTGTATGCCAACAAACTGGATAACCTAAATAAAATGGACAAATCACAGAAACACAAAACCTGTCAAGACTGAGTCGCAAAGAAACAGAAATATGAACAGACTCCTAACCAGTAAGAAGACTGAATGAGTAATCAAAACTCTGCTGATAAAGCAAAGATCTGGACCTGATGACCTGACTTCACTGGTAAATTCTACCAAATATTCAAAGAACATCAATCCTTCACAATATCTTCCAAGAAACTGAAGATGAAGGAACACTTCCTAACTTATTCTATAAGGTCAACATTGCCCTAATACCAAAGTTAAAGTCACCACAAGAAAAATCACAGACCAATATTCCTTATGATTACTGATGCAAAAATCCTCAACAAAATACTAGCAAACCAAATACAACAAAATAAAGCAAATCAAAATCACAATGATATATCACTTCACACCCATTAGGATGGCTACTACCAAAAAAGGAAGGGGAAAAAAACAAAAAATAATATAGAAATATGGAACCCTTCTATGCTGATGGCAGAAACATATGCAATATTTTTCAGCTCCTTTGGAAAACAGTAGAGCAGCTCTTAAAAAAAAAAATTAAAAATAGAATTACCATATTGCCCAAATTCCACTTCTGAGTATATGTATCCAAAAGAACAGAGAAAGCAAGGTCTCAAAATGATATTTTTACACCTATGTTCATAGAAAATGGTAGAAGAAACCCAAGTATCTGTTGACAAACAGATGAATGGATAAACAAACTGTGCGATGAATACACAATGGAATATTATTCAGCCTTAAAAAGGAAATTTCTAACAGATAATACAACATGGATGAATTTTGAAGACCTTGTGTTAATAAAACAACCCAGTCACAAAAAAATAAATGCTATATAATTACACTGATACTAATTATCAAAGTAGTATCAAATTCATTGAGAAAGAACGGAGCTTGCCAGAGGATTAAAAAAAGTGGGGGGAGAGTTATTACTAAATGGGTAGAGTTTCAGCTGGAAAAGATGAGAAAAGTTCTGGTGATGAATGGTGATGATGGCTGTATAGTTTTCACTAGGCAAAGAAAAAAATCCAGAATGTATGCCTGCCATAAACTGATAATTTTAAAGAGTTGCTGCCAAAAATAAAACTCTTTAAAATTATTCTTTTGGGCTGGCCACAGTGACACCTGTAATCTCAGCTACTCAGAAGGCTGAGGTAGGAGGATCCCAACTTCAAGAACAGTCTGGGCAATATAAGAGACTCACTCTCCATCTCGAAGAATAACAATATTCTTTTTTAGTTCATTAAACTCTATTACATGCAGGCAGTGTTCAGATATTTAACATTGTTCTACCATAACTCTTTCAAAACTGAAGTTCTGGGGCTGGGGTGGTGGCTCAGTGGTAGAGCGCTTGCCTAGCATGCCTGAGTCACTGGGTTCGATCCTCAGCACCACATATAAATAAATAAAAAATAAAGGTCCATCAACAACTAAAAAAAATTAAAAAAAAAAAAACAAGTTCTTTGAGGAAGTGCTATCTATATTAAATATCCTGCAAATGTTACATTTGGTGGGAACATCAGGTAAGCAGACTATAGCAAGGTGGGGAAATTGCTTCTATAGGTTTCAGATTTATCTTAATGCATTCTTAGTGTTAGGGTGGGTGGAGGCTAGACGGCTGATAAGCTTAGCTATGCCTTCAGAGAAGTTTAGGTCAGATACAAAAAGTGAAGATAATTGGCAATTTTGTTTTGTGACCTGCAACATTCCATCTTTGCAGTTAGGATGTTCTATCAGCCAAGGTCAAGCAGTCTGCAGGATATTTAATATAGATCCTCCTACCTCAGCCTGTACTAATTTACGACTTTCTTTTGTTCTGTGACTATGAAAGCTCATGTAATCTCCTCCATGCTGGAAGATGTCATTCAGGGTAACCTAAATGCATGTTCTCAGGCCATGGTCCCTCATATTTGACTCAGAATAAACTATTTTCTTCCTTTAAAGCAGAGTTATTTTATGCCAACATCCTTTTATTGACCTTATGATAGTTTCTTTTCCCAATGTAATCTGTACCCTTATAATTTTCATAATATTAAATCATTTTCCCCAAAAGGAAAGACTTATGTGGCAAAAGACAGCAAATGCTGGGTACCACTCTTTTTTTTTAGTTGTCAATGGACCTTTATTTTATTTATTTATATGTGGTGCTGAGAATCAAACCCAATGCCTCCCACATGCTAGGCAAGCAGTCTGCTGCTGAGCCACAACCCTACCCCTGGGTACTACTCTTTAGGAGGGTTGTCCTCACCATAAATTGAGAAGTCAACAGATATTAAAGAGAAGTCAACTAGCTTTACTTTTAACTTTATGAGCTGATATTAGTTGAGCTTTTTACATTGTGCCTTCACTATTTAGTACTTAAACTCCCCAAAAGATGTGATTTTTAAATCACATTTTGGTAGAAATGTACTACCACGTCTGATTTTTGTCTTCAGATAGTGCCATTTCAGATTACTAACTATAATCCCCTTGCATAAACAGCTAAAACCATTAAAAAACCTCTAAACCTTCTGTGAATAACCCGTTACTGTACTTAATTTTTTTCTTCATAAAACCTTTACCAGGATCCAAAGTCTTAAGCAAAAAAAAAGACCAGAGATTGTCCTTCCTAATCAAAGTTTTGCAGAAATCCTCTTTATTATTTAAATCCCAGTGTCGTCCATAGACCCCTGGGGTCCTGACACTCTTAAGGGGTACACAAGATCAAAATTATTTTTATAATACTAAGATTATAAATCTTAAATTAAAGCCGGGCCCAGTGGCGCACGCCTGTAATCCAGCACTTTGGGAGGCTGAGACAGGAGAACCGCGAGTTCAAAGCCAGCCTCAGCAACAGCAAGGCGCTAAGCAACTCAGTGATACCCTGTCTCTAAATAAAACACAAAATAGGGCTGGGGATGTGGCTCAGTGGTTGAGTATCCCTGAGTTCAATCTCCAGTACCAAAAAAAAAAATCTTAAATTTAAATTAAAAAAAAAATCTTAAGGGCTGGGATTGTGGCTCAGTGAGACACTGGGTTCGATCCTCAGTACCACATAAATAAAATAAAATAAAATAAAGACATTGTGTCCATCTACAACTAAAAAAATTTTTTTTTTAAATCTTAAATTTAAATTACTGGAATCTTAGAACAAATTAAGGTAGTGTCACCAACTATAATATTAATCATTATATTGTTCATCTTTAAACACCAGGAAAAGAGAAAAGTCCAGTTTCACTTAAGAATGTTCTTGAATAACCAATAAATTGTTAATTTTTTAATTGTTACTAAATATCAGCCCCTGAAGGTACATCTCTTATTATTCCATATGTCAAAATGGAAAGCATGCACAAAACATTTCTGCCACATAATTACAATGGTTAATGGGTTTTTTATGACAACATAGTTCTTAACTGAATTGAGAGTTTGAATTTTGGCTCTTTTTTTCATGAAACACCCTTTTGAAAGAATGCTAAAAGATTACAGTTATCCATCAATAAAAAATTATGGAAAACAAAAGATTATTGTTACCAAATTTGGGTATTCTGGCAGGGGATTTCTCATATATAAAGTGAGACTGTCACTTCAAGGAAACAATTGACAATCATATTTGTTGCCAAAGATAAAACTTGAGCATTCTAGAAAAAATCAGAACTTGGAAAAACTCATACTCATCATCATGTCTCAATCTAGACAGCTTCCCAGCCATTTGTTTCTGATGAAATGGCAGTGATATTAACAAATGTGACTTTTCTTTGGCATTGTATAATGAAATATGTCAATATTTGGAAAATGTGTATAACTCACTGAACCATTATTTACAAATGAGCAAGGAATGATGTCACAAAAGTCAGGCATGAATATTCACTAAACCAATATTTACAAATGGTCAAGGAAAGATATTATGGATTCAGGCATGAATATAAGGTAAATTCAGAGTTCAGACTAATGGATTTTAATCCAATAGAGTATGAAAAATTTTAATGATATGACTTCAGATTCTACATTTCAACCAACTCTTAAGAAAGTACCACTTGTTGAGTTTTGATGGAATGCCAAACCAGACTATCCACAATTATCTGAAAAGACAATTAAAATATTCCTCCCTTTCCAACTATTAACTGTATAAGACTGGAGATCTGCATATGTATACATCAATCTAAACAAAACATATTGCAATAGAGTGAATGCAGAAGAAGATGCAATAATCAATCTGCTTGCATTAAACTAGATATTAACAATTTATAAAAAATGAAGCTGGGTGTGTAGCTTGGTGGTAGAGAACTTGCCTAGCTTATGAGAGGCCTTGAGTTTACTCCCTAGCATTGCAAAAGGAAAAGAAAAACTCAAAGATTTACAAAAATGTAAAACAATACCACTCTTCCCACACTAGAGATTTAATTCACAAATACTTGGAGGTTCCTTGACGACTTTTTAAGCATGTAAAATTCCAGAAACCAAAAGTTTGAAAACATCTGATTTAAGAATAGAATATTAATACAGGTTGAGTACCCCTAATCCAAAAAAAATCAAAATTTATAATTTTGACTCCCAAATGGAAAATTGACACCTACCCCATTTAACAGATTGCAGTCAAAATGAGGCATACTGAAAATATTACTTAAAATTATCTTCAGACTATGTGTATAAAGTATATATGAAACAAAAATGAATGTCCTGTTTAGATTTGGGTACAACTCCCAAAATATCTCATGAAGTATACGCAAGTATTTCAAAATCAAAACAAATTTTGAAACACCTCTGGCCCCAACCACGTTGAATAAGAGATACACCACTTGTATCAGATCCACACAAACCAAGAACAAGCATGTAAAACCATTAACGAGGGGGGGAAAAAAAACTTCCCTACGAAAACTGCATGAAAGTTGAAAATGAAGACAATATCAAATCAAAATGTCACTCTATGCAACATCATTAAAGAAAAAACAAAGAATATTTAAGCAATAAAAAGGATTTTGTATATCCTGAAAACATCATGCAATATCCTGACCAGATAAACACATACACACCCATTAAATTTTTGATAGATAATATTTTTGATAGCAGCACGTGTCAAAAAAATACCAACAAGTTCAAAAAAAGGTGATTAAAATAGTAGCCAACACCAACATGAGGGAGGCAATCCAAGGTTCTGTCAGAAAGGACAGACAAGGATACTTCAGAAGCACTCCAATAATATCCCAGGGTTCCCAGCTTTCTTAGTGTAGCTGTTCTATTTAAAACTGACTTACATGTTTCAAAGGCAGGACAGTGAGACTAAGCTCTCAGTCCCAAAGGAATAAATGGATCATAATGGAATTAATCTGCACTAATAATGCATGTCATCTAAAGTCTTTTTGGGGAGGGTTGGGGGAGTACCAGGAATTGAACCCAGGGGTGCTTAACCACTGAGCCACTGAATAATAAAGCACATTCCTAGTCCTTTATTATTTTTCACTTTGAGACAAGAGTCTCACTAGATTGTTTAGGGTTACTGAACCTGGCTTTGAACTTGTATCCTCTTGTCTTAGCCTCCTGAGCCACTGGGATTACAGAGCACAGCATCCAGCATGAAGTGTTTTTTCAGTCTACTGGAGCTCTTGGAAGACTGAGGAAAAGGAGTAGCAATAATATTATTTACTGAACACTTAGTATGTGCTTGGCACTGTGTGGACTAAACATTTTACATGTATTCACTCTTTAATAGGGTATATAGATCATTTAAGGGTATATACCATTGTTATCCTCAGAGTTGATAAAATTGAAGCACAAAGATGATAAACAACTTGCCTACAGCTAAGTCAGGACTCAAACCCAGCCAATCTGGCTGAGGCCACAGTCCTTAGCCACCAAACTACAAAACAGGCACAGTGACCAAGAATAACATGTGAAGTTCATAACTCAGTGCCCACCCTAGACAATTTTTGTTGTTTACATTAATATCTCTTCCTTAATGAAAGCTACTAACTTACAGAAAACAGGTTTATCCATTATTATTCATGTTCAACTTGCAGGTACTGGGGGACTTCAAGCAAGAGTAGATTCTGAAGATAAACACTGAGGAAGAATTTTAATATAGAACACAAACTACAAAATTTCACAAGTCTTGCACCTTTTACTAATGGAGGTAAAACATTAGAACATAGTAGTCTAGCCAGACTTAGAAGAATTAAAGCCTTGATTCAAAGCAATTGGTAAAACTTTATAAAAATTACTTCTACAAGTTTAAATTACAATAATATATTTAATGTTTTGCAGTGGTCAAACAAGAAAAGCTTTAAGCCTACCCCTTTCATTTCAGAGTTCAAGTGAGACTACAGTTCTAAATATGTGATGAACCAATTCAAGGCCTTCCATTGAAGCTATTATAAATGAACCTATACCTTCATTGTAGAATTTGATTCAAGAAGTACAATGGGAAACTGAACAAGTCAACAGAAGTCTGACTTCAGGATGAGAAACAGGGAGTGGATAAGACACCACCAACTATCTCACAGTAATTCTACATAGGAAATGCTTATGTTCCAGGACTGTGTTTGGTTTTAACATTTGGCACATGTTTTAAAATATGGACCATTTAAAGTGCTTTAAATAAATCACTTCTTTTTGGTATACTGAATTGAAAACATTCCACAACACAATTACAAAAATAACTCTCTGGCTTTCGGAGAAATAAAAAGAATTTGTAAGAATAATTCAGACAGTAACAAAGAAAGTGATAATTTGATTTATACAAAGAAAAAGTAGGTAAAAATGAGTGATTAAGAGCACTATTAAGGACTGGGATTGTAGCTCAGCGGTACAGCGCTTGCCTCACATGCGTGAGGCCCTGGGTTCGATCCTCAGCACCACATACAAACCAATAAAAAAAAGACATTGTGTCCATCTACAACAGAAAAAATAAAATAAATAAATAAAATTGTCTTTTAAAAAAAAAAAAAGAGGACTATTAAAGTCCTAAATAAAAACTGTCATACATTAGAATTAAACACCACTACAATTTTGAGCACCTTAAGAAAAAATTCTGTGTGGGTGCTTTTTCAATACCTACAAAGAATTACTAGCATGATGCCAAAGAAAATTTCCTTTAAGTGTATCTTCGGGCACGCACTTAAGCAAGCTGTATTAAAACGGGAAATGAGTTTTAGATTATCAACATTCACATCGATTATACTATGATGTGTTAAAACTCCATTCCACAGTGGGTAAATGCCCAGGAAAGGAACCCAACCAATTCAAACTGTCCTCGTGCTCATAAAAAGCTTGTGAAAAAAACAAAGGTACAGCCAAGCAAGCCTTTGCATTTGGGTACAGGAGTCCTTGAACACCAGCAATTGAGAACCCGCAACTGTGCACTGTCATCTAGGGTGATCTGATTCAGGTTCCAATCAAGCCCACAAGGGGACAAGTTGTAAACACACTTCAGCGCCAAACATCCAGCTCAATGAAGCAAAAACGACCATTGCCGATAGCATAAATCCCACCTTGCTGGCTCTCCGTCGGGTTCCCTACGGTTTCCGAAGCACAGGGACGCAGCGGCGGTGCTTCGGGGCGGGGACCAGGCGCTAGCCCCTAGCCCCACCGCCCCTCGGCTGGACTCCACGCGGCAACGCGGCGACGGGCGCTTGGCAGGAGAGAAGGACCCCTTTGCCCGCAATAAGGACGAGGGTGGCCGGGTGTCCAATGGGCGGGGATAAGGAGTGGCGTTTTCCAAACGCCAGGCAAAGCCCCAACCCATCAGGGGTTTCCCTGAAGATCGAGTCCGACTCTCCGCCCCGCAAGAAAGACACGCGTTACACAACCTGTCAGGCGAGGGGCTAAAGGACTCAGTCACTCACCCAGCCCCAGGACTCCGCGGCCCGGAGACAGCAGAGGGGCGGGTGGCCGAGCGGCCGGCCAGGACGCGCGGACGGCGGCAGGGACGCTCACCGGCTCAGGATGGGGCGCTGGCGGGGACTGCGCAGAGCCGCCGCTCCAGGCTCGGCACCCGGCTCCGCGCCGTCAGCACCGGCGGCTGCTCGCTGGGCGCACGGCGGATCCTTCGCCGCCCGCCGCCCGGTGTTTTCATACAAACCCCGGTGGCAGAAGAGGCGGAGGCGGCGGAGGCGGCGGCGGAACCTGTCCGCATCCCGAGCAACGTCAGCGCGGCGCCCCGCCCACCGCACGCTCCGACCGGCCAGCTGGGGCGGGGCGCGTGCGCAGGATGGGCGGGCGTACGGAGGGCCGGGCCGCGGGAGTCCGGGAACGCGCTCGGCTGGAAGGAGGGAAGGAACAGGCGCGAGTTTAGCGGCGAGCTAGCGGCTGTTCTGCAGCCACGCGCAGAGCCAGGCCACCGCCCAACCGAACCGAACCGACCGGCTGGCAGCGCTCCATGTTCTTCAAATCACCTTTTCTTTCCGGACTAGCGCCCAACCTTTTTCCCGGAAATAAACTACCCCCGTCCCCGTTATCATCAGTTACCGACTCTCTTAGGAAGCCTTTAGCGGCATTGACAAGCGGTTCCCAACTCTCTGCAATGCCCAAGTGTCTTCAAACCCTGGGAACGGTGGTTAAGTGTATAAGGCCTTTTCTGACTCCGGGGAGAGTCCATAGTAAGAGACTAGGAGGGATGTGCAGTTAGCTGGGGTCCCAGAAAACAATGGAATTGCATCTTGTAGCCAAACCTCAATAAATTATATGCTTCATGTGGTAACGACCAAAATACCTTGATTCATTGTTTTTTGTAATGTGCCTACTTATAGTCATGAAAACCTTACTGCTAAGTTGGCCATTGAAGGGAATATTATTTGAGCCAAAGCAGTATGTCAGAGAAATTACTAATACATCTTTGTGTTTTTACTGTACTTACATACAGTGTAATATATTAATAACTACTGACATCATTTACCTTTTTTAGGGCGGGGCGTGGCAGCGCACACCTGTAATCCCAGTTGCTCTGAGGCTGAAGCAGGAGGATTGCAAGAAGTATTCTATGTTGGAGCCCAGCCTGGGCAATTTAGGTAGACCCCGTCTCAAAATAAAATTTAAAAGAGCTAGGATGTATCTAAGTAATACGGTGTTTGTCTAGCGTAAGGGAAGACCTGGGTTCAATCCCTAATACTGCAAGAAGGAAAAGAAAAAAGCCCACATTCACTTTTTTTAAGGTACATAACATAGATCATGTTAGCTGCGGTTTATGGTGGCTGGTAAGGAATGTAAAGTTATTACAGGTAGATAAGGAAATAGCTGTGAGAGCTTTGTTTTTCATTCTTGTTTAAGCAGGTATGAAGGTGATTAAAAGGTAATCTAAGGTTTAACAGTGCTTCTTTCAATTTGCTTTTGGCAGATATCTTTACTTAGATGAACAAGAGACCCATTTTATAAATGTCTAGTTTCCCCCACTGTGAGCACCAAAATGTGCGTTGCAGTATTTAAACTCAAAACACCACCCCAAACCATCCAATTTGAAAATACCTAATTAAAAATATTAAATATTTTCTAAAACTTAAATATACATACGATTCATGAAATATTATCTAAAGAACATGTGCCTAAATGAATCAGTCTGCAATATAGAAAGAAAGAAATATAGATGTTTGTGTTTGTATAATTGGAATTTCACTTTAGCATAGCACTGTGAATATTATTTGATGATCAGGATATAGACCTAGGGAATTAACCCAGCTAGCAGTGTCATGTAGCTTTGAAATGATTCCATAACACATAGTTTGCTAGTGAATCATAGGTTTTGCTACTGTAAGAACTTGGAACCACATCCCTTCCCTGGAAAGTATGACTTCACACCTTATCAGACCCCACATGTGAGTAACTGACCTCAACTACTAAAATTCAAAATACATATAAACTCAAGAGTTTGACAGACACTTCAAGAGCTCAGGCAGTGTGATAGGTTACACTCTCAGCAGCTTCTCCAAAAACATTAGCTCAGGCTGTGATGGGGTCATAATCTGTTAACCTCCCAGCCAACCTCTGAAGCCTCACCCACCAGCACCATTCTCTAGACACAAGAACTTCTTCCCACTGTAATAAATGCCATCTCCCCAGAACACCTATTACAAAGGCACACCTCAATCTTTAATTTGACTTAACTTTCCACAGAGGCCTACTTCCATCCTAATTAAGCAATTAATAATTGAGTTCTTATAACTTGGAAGTCACTCATTATGTGGTTAATATATTATATACAGTGTGTATTCTCTGTGAGGTGTGTTCTGATTCTGCCCCTTTTTAAACAATGTGAAACTAAGGGGAAAAAATCTGTCTTGTGTGGCAATAAGGTATAGTTTCTAAAATTACATTATATCATCTCCTCACTTTGAACCATATAAAACAGAATGAATCCCTATTGGTCACTCTTTTCCACAGTTTTCAACAACTTATTTGGCCAACCTTATCATGATGTGTAAATCTAAATATAATTGTGGGGAGAGAGTGGCTCAGTGGAGAGTGCATGAGACCACAGGCTCAATTCCTAAGAGAACAAAAACATAGATAAGTAAGATCATCTGATGAAAATCAGAGTTTGACCATATGATAATATTAGTTAAACTAGGATTCCATAAATCAATCTACACAACTCATGTAGGTATTCCATAAACATTTGTTTATTTCAACTTGATACTAGTTTTGGGGGAAAGAAAGGTAAACATTTGAGACCAGCTCTTTTTTGCTGATATCCTTAACTCCATACCTTTAATAAACATACAAAATACATAGTGACCCTGTCTCAAAACCAAACCAAACACAACACCTGATTTTCCAAGTCTCCAGCAAGATATTATAATTTCTGATTTCAAATAAAAATTCATATTTATATATATTTCTTTTTGAGGGCCACGTCAAAGAAAAAGGAAATTTCCTTCACTTTTAGGTGAATTTCTCAATCCTAGAGTCTATACAAGTGTTTTGTTTCTCAATAACCAAAATAAAATAATAAACCTTTTTTAAAAAATCACAAGTGCAAAAAATATTTCCTTTTTCTATTTAATAAAGCCATTTTGCATGTCTTTGAAAACTACCTAATTAACAAGTAGCTGATTACATATTAAAAATTAGTTTCACATCAGCTAACCATCAAAACCTAGAAATGGAAATTCAAAATTAAATTTTCTTTCTCACATTTAAAAGAGATGCTTCAGCTAGGCACAGTGACACATGTCTATAATCCCAGCAGTTCTAAGGCAGGAGGTCACAAGTTCAAAGCCAGCCTCAGCAAAAGTGAGGCACTAAGCAACTCAGTGAGATCCTGTCTCTAAATAAAATACAAAATAGGGCTGGAAATGTGGCTCAGTGGTCAAGTGCCCCTGAGTTCAATCCCTGGTACCCCCCAAAAAAAGAGATGGTTCAATGTCTAATATATTATTCATTGAGAAAAACAAGGTACTGAACTGTATTGATCACATGATCCCATTTGTAGTTTTTAAAGAAATTGATACTATGGAACATATACATTTATAAAACAGAATTCTATAGGAAAAAATACCATTGTATTTACTAGAATTACTAAGAGCTGAAATGTTGGATAGGTGCTGCCACTTTTCTATATTTTGCATACTTAATGTTCTTAAGGGGTTAAGAGTGTAGCTCAGTGGCAGAGCACTTCCCTAGCATACATAAGGCCCTGGGTTTGATCCCCAGCATTAATTAATTAATTAATTAATTAATTAATTAATTAATTAAGTTAGCATGCAACCTAACAAAAAAATAAAACTGAAAAATAAGAAGGCCCCCCTCCCAAATTATATAAGCTTCAAATCCCACAAATACTATATTCTCATCTATTCAGTTATTGAGAAATTTGACCTGTGAATAGCTGCTTCTTCTGGAGCATAGGGAATGGTGCTTTCATCAGATACTTTTGTTTTTGTTGTTTCAATTTGTTTTTTGAAGTAGGATCTCACTATATTGTCCAGGATGGTCTTGAACTCATGAGCTCAAGTGAGCCTTCTGTGTCGGTCTTAAAATAGCTGAGAATGCACACAAAAGTCACTTGTTACAGTTTGGATGTAAACTGTTCCCCAAAATCTCACGTGAGACAATGCACGAAGGTTTAGAGGAGAAATTATTAGGTTATATCCTTAACCTTATCAGTGAGATGATTCACTGATGGGATAAACTGAGCAGTAACTGGAGGCAGGGAGAGGGTGTGGCTGGAGGAAGTGGTTAATTGGGGGCATGGTTTTGGGGTATATGTATCTGGCAAGTAGAGATCTCTGTCTTGCTGCTCCCAGAGCACCAGGTAAGCCGCTTCCCTCTGCCATACTCTTCCGCATGATGTTCAGCTCTTGAGCCCCAAGGAATGGAGCCAGCCTTCTGTGGACTAACACTTCTGAAACCATGAGCCCTCAAATGAACTTTTCCTCCTCTACAGTTGTTCTGGTCAGATAATTTAGTCACAGCAGTGAAAAAAGCTGACTAAAACAGTCACCATGCCCTGCTCATTAGTTTTTTGTTTGGAGAATTGAACCTGGGAGAACTCTACCACTGAGCTAATCCCTGGTGCTTTTCATTTTTTTAATTTTGAGATAAAGTCTCTCTAAAATGCCCAGGCTGGACTGCAATTTCTCCTGCCTCAGCCTCTGGAGTTTCTGGGATTACAGGTGTGCACCACCTTGCCCAGCTTAGCTCATTAAATTCTTTTTTTTTTTTTAATATTTTTTAGTTGTTGATGGACCTTTATTTTTTATTTATATGTGGTGCTGAGGATTGAACCCAGTGCCTCACACATGCTAGGCAAGCACTATACCACTGAGCCACAACCCCAGCCCCTCATTAGATTCTTAATGAGGTCCTAATGTAAAAAGATATAGAACACTGTTAAGAGGAATGTATAAATGCCACAAAAACATATTAATGATATATTATTAGAGAAATTAGCAGATTGCATGCAACATGATTCTGTTTTTATTAAAACATGATTTTGGGGTGGGGCGTAACCAGGGATTGAACTCAGGGGCACTCCACCAATGAGCCACATCCCCAACCCTGTTTTAAATTTTATATAGAGACAAGGTCTCACTGATTTGTTTAGTGCCTTGCTTTCGCTGAGGCTGGCTTTGAACTCTCCATCCTCCTAAACCAATGGAATTACAGGCATGAGCCTTCTCGTCCAGCTATAAAAGCATGAATCTTTTTTAAAAAGTTTGAAGAAATAGAAGTAAAGTTTTAGCAGGGCGCGGTGGCGCAAGCCTGTAATCCCAGCATTTAGGGAGGCTGAGACAGGAGAATCACGAGTTCAAAGCCAGCCTCAGCAATGGCAAGGCACTAAGCAACTCAGTGAGACCCTGTCTCTACATAAAACACAAAATAGGGATGGGGATGTGGCTCAGTGGTTGAGAGCCCCTGAGTTCAATCCCCAGTACCAAAAAAAAAAAAAATAGAAGTAAAGTTTTAACAATTGTTATTGTTTGATGACGGAATTATAGGTCATTTAAAGTTTATTTTTATTTCTCAATGTTAAATTTTCTACAATGAACATATATTTTAACAAGAAAAATTAAAAAGTCGCATTATCTAAATTGTCATAAGTAACTCAGAAAGTTGTTGAGCGTATTAAAACTATAGAATATGTAAAGCAGGTTGTAAATCATAAAGCCCTTACAAATGTTAATCATTGATTTTCAGGCTTTAAAGCAGTCACAGAACAGAGACAGCAAAGGACTGCATTAGCCTGAACCCAAAAACAAGTATTAGAAAGTCTCATTCACACATTAATCTTGTCTGTCACAATTGATCTTGTGGACAATGACTTTCAAAACAACATTTTATCCAAATATGAAAAAATTAGATTTTTCAAACTACAAAGAAAAGTTGTCCAGAATTATCTTAGTATATTCAGTTTCAAATTTTTAATATAAAAAGTAAATTTTCCTGTATTCCCAAAGAAACATTATTTGCTATCTTTGCATATGTCACATTTGGGGATAACTTTTTCCTTTTAGGATTAGAGCAGACTTTGATTCTCATCACAATGGGATGGAAATTTCAAGATAACAATTAATTAAATCAATGAGCAGGCTTATTTGTTCTGTATCTTATCAGTCTCCCAGGTCTGTGATCCAGACCTTGGAGAGGCACAACTAATGATTCACTGGATGACAGACAACTGGATGGCTGTGGTTCTGTGCCAGTCGAACTTATTGGAAAACAAATGTCGCCTGGAAATTTCTGGGGAAATTTCCAGAGGACATTTGCTAGGGTGCTAGGGTGCAGGAGAAAGCTTCACCAGGAGGTGTCTCATTGGAGACATTCTTTTATGAAGCTGCCTGATGGGGTGCTATCTACTAGCACCATGGCTAGTCAGGTATTTCAGAAGCTTGCCCAAGGGAACTTAATGTTGGCAAATTATGCATTCAGCAGTAATGTTAGCCGAGACAGCCTTAGTAACAGTAAGTCCTTATTGTTGAGCTCATGCATACCTCCATCCCTACCACCAACACACCAGGCATGCATGGGTCCATTGAACAAACAGAGGTGGCTAGGGAAAGACTAACATCCTCAGAGGGCATCCTTTTGTCCACCTGATTGTTAAGAGCCTTCCCTGCAATGGATGCCCTTCAGTGCACTTTCATATGGAATGAACGTATCTTCTCAGCATTCAGAGAAGTCCATTTAAATAACCTCTTACTCTGACTTCCTCAAACAGGAAATATGGCACCAGCATTGTACAGACCTATCTATAAACCAGGCTGGGTTTTTTTTTTCTTTCTAAGATAACTGATCATATACACAATGTCCCCCTTATATCTAGGGGGATATTTAATCTTTAATGCTTTCCACCTTCCTTCTATGAATGAGAATCTTCAGTTTTCTAAAGGACCTAGCTCTGTAATTCCTCAACAGAATGGCTTCTCTTGACCCTACTGCAAGCTCACTCAATAAGCTTTAATTCTGGAACACAGGTGAAATTATTTTTACAACTTTCTTTGACTATTTATATAAATAAATATATTTTAAAGTAATTGTGACAGTCTAATATAACAAGAAATATACATTTGGGGGGCTAGGGTTGTGGCTCAGTGGTAGAGCACTTGCCTAGCATGTGTGAGGCACTAGGTTAGATTCTCAGCACCACATATAAATAAATAAAGATCCATTGACAACTAAATATATATATATATGTATGTATTTGGGCTTCATCTAGTTTCCCACCACAGAGTTCCTAAAACCGTTGGAATCTCAGAAGTAGTAAGTTTCTCTCTGAGTAACTAATGAGATGGTTGGTGGTTGGTGAGTTCTACTTTCCAGGGAAACCAACCAGGTGATTAGAGGGTTGGAACTTTCAGCCCTTGGCACACACACCTTTGTTCTGGAGAGGAGCTAAAGGTTGAGTTGATAACCAATAGTCAATGTAACGAAACTTCCATAAAAATCCAAAAGGATAGATGCAAAGAGCTCCCTTGTTGCTGAGCACTTAGAGATATTGGTAGGAAATCTGGAGAAGACACAGAAGCTCCACACTCCTTCCCCTACACCTTGCCTTATGCATCTCTTCCATCTGGCTGTTCCTGAGGAATAATAAATGAGTAATAGCAAGCAAAGCACTTCCCTGAGTGCTTTAGCAAATAATCAAACCTGAAGAGCAGATATGGGAACCTCTGCTTTATAGCTGGTCAGTCAGAAGCATAAGTAACAACCTGGATTTGTGATTAGCATCTGAAGTGTGGGCAGCCTGCAGGTCTAAGCTCTTAACCCTGGGATTTAAGGTTATCTTCAGGTAAATATTGCTAGAATTGAGTTGGATTTTAGAATATCTACTTGACATCTGCCAAGAAGTAAGGCATTGTTTCACTAATGAGGAAAAGGAAGAAAGTGTTGACCATTATTACTACTGGTACAGTTTGACAGAGATAGATGCATCTCTGGAGTTAATCATCACCATGTGTCAAAGTTTTGGGAGAACACGGATGAAAAACTAGCTTATTTATGGTCATTTACTCTGTCAGAAAATTATGTAGCATATAATGTATCATGTAGTATGTTATATAGTACTTGATTAAAATAGAAAAAAAAACAAAAACACTAAACGTTTCTAAATAAAGTTTATAATAAACATTGAAAAGGTTTGAGTTCCATATAGAAATTGAAAAGTTCCATATAGAAATGTTTTCTTTAATTATTACAACTTACTTACGGATATGCTTGTTCATATACAGAATATCTCTGAAAGACAAACAAAGTACTGATAACAATGGTTGTTTCAAGAAAAACTGGTAGGCTGAGGGGTGAAAAAGGGAGACTTATGTTTATTAAATAGAGAATCATGCCTTTATGTTACACATAGACAGGACCTACTGAAAAAAACCTACTTGATTTTTTAAAATTCTGAAGCTTTCACATTAGCTTTTATTTATAATTTTACTGTTTATGTGTAGATAACCCACACACACGTATAACAGATGAGGAAACTGTTGAAAACTGGTCAAGTGGCATAACCTTGTGCACTTGAACAACAAAAAAACAACTATAATAGTTGTTATTTATTGAGCATTTCAGCCTATAAGTAGGGGGAATATATAGTTTATATACAGTTCAGGCAATGCCACCCTAAAATATGCCTCTTCGATATTTTGATCACTTTAAAACTCAATTCAAAGGGGAAATTGGGGGACAGGGGTACAAGAAGAGGCTTTCTCTCTTTCTCTGAGCTCTCTTTTCTGCCAAAAGACAAATCCTCCAAAAGGAACACAATCATTTTCATAAATATCTTTCTCAAAGTTTCCATTAGCCAGTGTGTTGGGGTAAACCCTAGCCAGTGCCTAGAAAAGCTTATTGTTCCAGGCAGTGAGATAAGGACTTTAAAGAATGTGATAATGAAGGAAATGGGGAGGAGAAATGTGCCAATAGTTAACTTGAATTGTCAACTTGATTGGATTAAGAGAAACCAATAATTAAGGGTTTTATGGATGTGTCAATGAGGGTGTGCCTAGGAATGATTGGCATGTGGGATAGCCAACTGAAATGGAGATTCTCCCTAAGCATGGCACTGTTCAATAGGATGATGGCTTGGATGGAATAAAAGTTGGAAGAACAAGGAAGTATCAGCAGATGCAAGCTACATTCTTCTTGAATGGGCTCTTCATTGCTGCTGTGCTGGTCTGAGGATATCAGACCCTTGCTTCTTCACTCTTCCAAAATGGTCTCAGACTAGGGTAGCACCATTGATTCCTCTTGTTCTGGGGCTTCAGCCTCTTGGATTGCACATTACTGGTTCTTTCAGCTCTCCAGCCTGCATATGGCCATTGTGGACTATCCAGCTTCTGGTTGCATAAGTCAACCTAATAAATCCCCTTTTTATAATTATATTTCCTGTTGATTCTGTTCCTCTAGAGAACCCTGACTAATACATTGTCCCTTCCATTATCTCTGAACTTTAGGTGAGGATCACAGCAGAGTGACTTTGGTTGTAAAGTAAAAGAATGTACTCATAAAACATCTGAAGAAATTCACCTGCACAGTGGGCGTGCAACCTATCCTATATATTCCCCCTGCTTGTAAATGTGGTGTGGCCCTCCATTACATCGTGGCCTACTGCTGCCAAGGAGCACATGAGTAATAAAATGTCCAAACCTCTCCATTGATATCTCCAAGTTATTTCTTTGGGATCTGTAGACAACATGCTTGGGGTGGTTGTACCCTTGGGTTGAACATAGGGAGTATTAACTCATCACAGGAGAGGAAGACAAGAAGTCAACACCATACCCAGAAAAACTTTGTCACAAATTGTCATCTATCCTTCTAAGAGATCGTTCATCTTCTTCCAAGATTATTTACTCTCCCCCAAATTGCCAAAATGCCCTCTCGCATCTGCTGTTAATAAGAAGGTATATAGCTGCTAGATCTCACTGAATTCTTGGGTACTCACTTTTCTTTCATGTGATGCCCCTGCCGGTAAAATATTTGTATACCTTTTATTTTATCAATCTGCTTGTTGTCAGTTTATCAAGAATTCAGAGGTGAGAAGAAAAGTCTTCCCTCCCCTATAAAACTGTAGTTCCAATCAATATGGAAAGAGCCCAAGTACAAGTCAATGTAAAACACAGTTGAATTCATAGCAGCTTTAAAAACTGGAAATCACCCAAATGTCCACTAGCAATTGAATGTTCAAACTGAAGCCTGTCCACACAATGAGATATTATCCACAGAAGGAATAAACTACTAAAACACACAACATAGGCATATCTCAAAACTATTGTGCTAAGCAAAAGAAGCCAGAGACAAAAATGTTCACATTGACTGATTCCACTTACGTAAAATTCTAGAAAACACAAATCTACAGTGACATTATACATTGGTGATTGCTAAGGACTAGAATAGGGATGGGGAATGATTAACGGGAAAGGATGGAAGGAAACTAAAACTTTCTTTTCTTTTTTTAAAGAGATGGGATCTCACTATCTCTTTGCCCAGGTTGACCTTAAACTCTTGGTCTCAAGCAATCCTCTTGCCTCAGTCTCCGAGTAGCTGGGACTACAGGTGTATTCACCACACCCAGCAAGGAGGAAACATTGTAAGGTGAGAAAAATGCTCTCATTATTGATTATGGTATTGGATATGCAAATGTACACATTTGTCAAGACTCACAAGCTGCTTATTTTGGCAGCATATACACTTAAACTGGAAGGATGTGGAGAAGATTAGCATGGCCTTTGTGCAAGTGTGACATGCAAATTCTAGAAGTGTTCCATGCTTTTAGAAGCCACATTTTTCCCCAACAAGGAAAGTAAGCTATTTGAGTGTACATGTATGAAACAAAGAGAAGACTCATTGAGCTGTATGTTTGAAATTGGCACATTTCATTGTAAGTAAATTATATGTTATCACAGCTGATTTTCCCACATTTTTATTAGTGTATTATACTTGGGCATATAGGGGGATTTATTGTTGCATACTCATACATACACACAATATAACAATATAATTTGGCCAATATCATTCCCCAGTATTTTCCCTTTCCTTTCTCTCTTCCTTCCCTGGTCCCTTTTCTCTATTCTACATATCTCCCTTGGATTTTTGTGATATTTTCCCCTCCTTTATTTTCCTTTTTCCTCTCTAGCTTCTAATATGAGAGAAAACATAATTTTTGACCTTCTAAGACTGGCTTATTTCAGTAATATTACTATAATGTTCTCATGTTTCATCCATTTTCCTGCAAATGACATATTTTTATTTTTATTTATGACTGAATAAAACTTCATTATGTATATACACCACATTTTCTCTATCCATTCTACTGTGATGGAAACCTAGGCTGGATCCATAGTTTGGATATTGTGAATTGTGCTGCTATAAACATGGGTATGCATATATCACTATAGTATGATGACTTTAATTATTTAGGATAAATACTATGGAGTGGTATAGCTGAGTCATATGGTGGTTCCACTTTTAATCTTTTGAGGAGGCTCCATACTGATTTCCATAATGGTTATACTGAGAAAGTTGTTGCCTGTGCCTATATGCTGAAGTGTTGACCCTACATTTTCTTCCAGGACTTGCAGAGTTTCTGGTCTAATTCTTAGGTCTCAAAATTGATTTTTTATAAAATAGCTGGTAAAAGAGAAAGGCAAAAGAGAATGACTAATTGCCTAGAATATTTAGGAAAGTCTTGACAAAGGAGGTAATAAACTACATGGGCTTTGAAGTAGCAATAGGAAATTACCAAAGGGAAGAAGAAAATGGGAGTGGGAAAAATGGAATATAGGCCTTTGTAGACAAAGGGAAAAACATAAACAAATGAGCAGTAAGTTGTGACTGTGAGAATTATAAAGATAGGACCTTACAATGGTGAAAAGGATCCACCTCTAAATGGAATTAGCGGGAAGAAACTCAGATTTAGGACATACCTGTGGTCAGCAATCCACGTAGCCTTTCTGGGCCTTGTGTCTCTTTTGCAAAACTGAAGAGCTAAAAAACAAATAAACAAAAGAGCTGAACTAAATCTCTAAGATAGTATTCTCAAACAGGTTGTCCATGAAATATTAATATGACAAAAATGGTTAAGGGCAAGGTGCCGGACATATTGATGACCCAGACTGGCCACCCTGGTGTTTAGCATCTATTCTTATTGGTAGGTGCCTGGAAAAGTAAAAGTTGTTAAGGGTTGCATCACCTCTGGTGGCAAGCATGCAGAGATATTGAGCCCCTCATCCTTCAGGGCACTTGGAAGCCCTGGGCCCGCCACTTTTGGCCACAAAAGACTTTATTCATTTTTCTTGGTATGCAGTACAAATAACAATTTCTGTAAAAAACACTAGAAGGTGTGAAGGTCCCTTTTCAGAGCTAATATACTATTAATCTATAAAAGTACTATTTGCATTTTCTAGGGAAGGGCTTCTATAACTCTCAAGAAATACATGTAGGAGGTCCTGAAAAAGACTAAATGGGAGCTTTCTTTTTTTTTTTTAATATTTTTTTTAGTTGTTGATGGACCTTTATTTTTTATTTATTTATATGTGGTGCTGAGGATCGAACCCAGTGCCTCACGCATGCTAAACAAGCGCTCTACCACTGAGCCACCACCCCAGCCCCAGTGGGAGCTTTCTTTAGGGAATCTCAGAAAGACACGAAAGATGCTTACAGCAAATGTGGAGAATTTGTGGGTCCTTGTAGGAAACATCGGCTTTTGAAAGCACACTAATATATTTTGCAATGAAATAATAGCGATAATAATACTAAAAAAGACAGTCTCTCCTACAGATCTAGTATTAGGTGTGTTCAGTGAAAGGTGAATGAATGAATGAATTACCTTTACTAAGTGGCTACAGGGTACCTAGAATTATACCTGTAAACCCATATTTCCCTTGGTACATCTTAAGCCAGCCATTTAAGTGTATCTGTTGCCTCCAATAGACTCTGAGAGCTTCATGAGCAAGGACAATTTGTTTTTATAGCTAGCACTTACAAAGTGCTTTGGATATAGTATGCACCCAGTGCACATTTGCTAATCTAATTTAATTTAATTTAGAGAGATCAGTTTAGAGTATTTCCTGCTTTCAAAATCTTTGCAGTGTATTGGAGGAGGGGGCTAATTAACTATAATAATGATATACATTACATTTATTTAAATTATAAATTATGTTTGTCACTACTCAAATTGTAAGAAGGTTTAGTAATGTGTAATTGTAGAACCAATTCCAACTTTTCCCTTCCTTAAATGCACTTTATCATTTTTTGTCTTTTATAGTTCTTCTCAGTGGACTGAATGGACAGAGTTGGGTTTTTTGTTGTTGTTGTTGTTGTTTGTTTTATTTATTTATTTATTTTTTCTGGTATTAGGGATAGAATCCACTGCCTGGGACATACTTGGCACATGCTCTACCACTGAGCTATATCCCCAGTCAGACATAATGTATTTTTTCTGTTAAGAGTTCTACTCTTTGCAAATCTGTTTTCTTCTGTTTGCTCCCTGCCTAGCTAGTTCCTCTCCCACCTTCAGGTGTCAGTTCAGTTTCAGCTGGATATCTCCTGAGCAGAGAATGAAATAAGGAGTTAGGAAAACCATTTCTGTAGGCAGTGGTGAGGGAGAAGACAGAGGACAATCCAATAAGGGAGCCACCTAGTGGCTGGTTACTGTTATAAGCAATTGGGAGTCCTAGGAGCCTTCCAATGAGCCATGTAAAATGTGCTACAAATTTGCCTTAAAAGCAGGGGAGACTAGATTTTTATCCACCAACTTCTCTTTTGATTAAGTATGCATACTTCTAATTTTCCCTGAATGTGAAACTGTAAGTTCCGGAACTACCAAGAAAGCCCCAAGGCAGATTTAGAAGTGGGATGCTGCCCACAAGCATGGAAACTGACCCCTCATGATGCAACTAAAATCACAGGTGGGTCAACTGAAGTCTTGCTAAAATGGAAAACCCTCAAAATCATCTTGCATAATAATATTGATCATCTCTAATCTACTTCTCAGGTTGCTTCGTTTCTTTCTTTATGAATATCTAATGTTTGGGGAGCATCTTTCTTCTGGAAAGAGTTACAGTTTCCCCCTAGGAAAGCTCCCTCTTCCGTTCTTAGTGTGGGTCCTTCAAGTGGAGACTCCACTCCCAGTCCTTACAATGGCTGGGAGATTTTGGCCCAACCAAACCATCAAGTCCCAACAATCAGCCAATAAGAAATATTGAGATATGTTATGGTATATATTTCCTCATAATTACTGTGGCACATTTGCAGTACTGAGTGGAGAGTTTGTGAGGACAGAGCCCAAATGCAGAATGTAGAATCAGAAACATGAGAGACAAAGAAATTGGATTTTGACAACATACAGCTAAAACTTTATAGGAAGGAAGCCCTATTTCTAGACTTTAAAAAAAGTGAGCTGATAAGTTCCATGTCTTGTATAAACTATTTGGGGTTCCACTTTTTGATCACCTCAAACTCCAAGGGCCTTATTATATTGTCCTACTCCATAATAGGCAATATTCCTTATAATGGACTGAAAATGTGTCCTCTCGAAAGTCAGTATGTTGAAATCCTAACATCAAATATGATAGTATTAGGAGGTGAAGTTTTAGGGGGTAATTAGTTCATAAACAGAATCCTTGTGAATGGGATTAGTGTTCTTACAAAAGAGACCTCAGGAAATACTCTTGCCCTCTTTCTGTCTTCCGAGGATTCAAGAAGAAGCTAGAAATCTGCAACCTGCACTAGAACCTTCATCTCAGAATTCAAGCCTCCAGAAATATGAGAAATACATTTCTGTTATTTATAAGCCACTCAGTCTATGGTGCTTTGTTTTAGCAGCCCAAAATGAATAAAACATACCCCATGCAGGCAAAAACCTTATCTGTTTCATTCACCATTGTATAATCAGACATCCACATAATGTCTGCCACATCAGAGGGGCTTAATAAATATTTAATGACTTAAATAATTAATTATTTGACTCTAACTTTAACTAATGTAAAATTATAGTAAAGAAGACCATTTTCATGTTGAAAATAGAATGTAAATAGCTGGGAGTAGAGCACTTACCTAGCATGATAAAATCCCCAGAACTGCAAAAATAAGTAAATAAACTGAAATGGAATGTGTCTACAGTGAGCTATATACATTCAGATATAGGTAGGAAATAAAACTGGGCTCAGATATTTCAAATGAACAGGCTTTTAACCCATTGTATCCCATCATCCCTCTATGGAACATGTAAAGAACTTAAATTGAGAAAAAAAATACCACCTATGGTAACTTTGAATAAATATTTATGATTTTAGACTTCTTTTATTTTGAGAAAAGTAATAGTAATAGTAAAAGTAATAGGTGAATGATTAGTGATTAATATTAGTGATCATTAATATTGGGCTGGGGTTGTGGCTCAGTGGTACAGCGCTCACCTAACATGCATGAGGCACTGGTTCGATCATTAGCACCACATAAAAATAAAAATAAAAGGTATTGTGTCCACCTACAACTAAAAAAAAATATAAAAATATTCATTAATACTATGAGTGATGTCATTGATAATATAATATTACTTCTGTTAAAGTACATACATGATTTATAATATTAATATTAATGATAATCAATTATGTGATGAACTCTAGATTATTATTTTCTGCTTATTTTAATGCACTCATGTCAATTTCATTGAAATATTTACAGAATTGAAAACTTGGGACTTAATGGGCTAATGAAGGGCAATTTGTGTGTGTGTCAGCACAAATGTGTACCTCTTTATAGCTGATGATAATGCTTGCCTAGATTGATTAATTTACTAGGAATTGAAAAATGGTGATACTGTGTAATTCTATAACATCTTCATTTATTAAAAATAGTAATATACCTGTAAGGATAAATTTCTCATCACTGACTTCTAGATTACCCTGTGGTACAGCTAATATGGAATGAACAAAATAAATGCTTGCTTATTTTCCTTCTGGTTACCAGGTTTCAATACGAGTTACTTCCCTAGAATTCTCCAAAGATGACCAGTGCTCTTTTTTCCTTTAGTATCATTATGATTTCATGCAGTTAAAACATATTCAAAGTATTTCAATCTCTTATGAATGCTCATATTTCTCCATCCTTGGCTAGCAAAAGTCTCTCTGCAAGTTGGTTTCAACTCCCTTTGATACAATACTAATAATCTTTGATAGCTTCTGGTTGTTGATAACATTTCAACCTTACCTTTTATTTTGCCTTTCCCAAGCCTAGAATTAGACATATCTCCAAGGAGTCTTGCTGCTCTTTCCTTGTCAGTTGAAAAGACCTAGAAATAATGACCAACTGGATAGCAATGAGTGCCTATAGTGTCCAGGCTGCAGTTTTAAAAGTGTCATTTTCAGTAGGTCATTGTTTCTTAGTTTTTTACATAGTAGCAGGGCATGATGATAAATCGGAAAAATGGGCACAAATTCTCCCCTGTCCTGTACACAACATGTGTCTTTGCAATGTGACTTTCATACTCTTTCCATCAAGAGGTATAATCCATTTTTCTACCCCTTGAATCTGCACTTAGACATGTGACTTGACTCGGCTAATGGATAACAGCAAAGGTGATTAAAGCACACTTGGAAAACACATATGTTATATGCACAGGCAACAACTTTCTCAATAGGACCCCTGAAGCTCAGAAAATAATGCCAAGAGTTAATAAATGGAATGGAATTAAATTAAAATGCTTCTCCATAGCAAAGGGAAAAATTAACAATGTGAAGAGAAAACCTACTGAATGGGAAAAAAACTTTGTCAGCTACTCTTTTTTTTTCTTTTTTTGCCAGCTACTCCTCTGATAAAGGATTAATATCTAGAACATATAAAGGACTCAAATAACTTAACAAAAATCCAAATGACCCAATTAATAAATGAGCAAATGATTAAACAGGCACTACTCAAAAAAAGAAATACAAATGGTCACCAAAATATGAAAAAATGTTCAACATCATTAGCAATTAGGGAAATGCAAATCAAAACTACATTGAGATTTCTTCTCACAACAGTCAGAATGGCAGTCATCAAGAATGGATAAAAAAGATGTGTACACAATGGAATATTATTCAGCCATAAGGAAGAATGACTTTATGACATTTGCTGGTAAATGGAAGGTTCTAGAGACTATTTTTTCTAAATGAAATAAGCCAATCCCCTAAAACCAAAGTCAAATGGTTTTCTGATATGTGGATGTTAACACACAACAAGGAGAATAGGGGAAGAATAGATGTTCAGTGGATTAGACAAAGGATAATGAAGGGAGGGGAAAGGGAAAAGGAATTAGAAAGACAGTGGAATGAATCTGACATAATTTTCCTATGTACATATATGAAATACATTACAATGAATCTCAACATCCAGTACATCCACAAGACTTGGATCCTAATTAGAATAAGATATATTCTATGTTTGTACAAAAATGTCAAAATAGATTCTATAGTCAAGTATAACTAAAAAGAACAGATAAAAAAAGAATGGCAGTTATCAAGAATACAAATAATAACCCGGCACAGTGGTGCATGCCTGTAATCCTAGTGGCTTGGGAGGCTGAGATGGGAAGATTGCAAGCTCAAAGCCAGCCTCAGCAATTTAATGAGACCCTGTCTCAAAAATTAAAAAAAAAAAAAAAAAGGGTTGACGATACAGCTTAGTTGATAGAATGCTTCTCTTGCATGCACAAGGCCCTGGGTTCAATCCCCAGCACCACAAAAATAAATGAATGAATGAATAAATACATAAATAAATAAATAAATAAATAGTGTGGTTCAGTGGCAAAAATGCCCTAGTTTCAATCTCTAGTACCCCCACTCCAAAAAGAATACAAATAATAATAAATGTTAGAGAGGATGAAGAGAAAAAGGAACACTTTTACAAGGTTGGTGAGATTGTGAATTAGTACAACTGCTATGGAAATTAGTATGGAGGTTCCTCAAAAGATTAGGCATGGAACTACCATATGACCCAGCTATACCACTCCTTGGTATTTATCTTAAAGAATTAAAGTCATCGTACTATAGTGATACATATATACCCAAGTTTATAGCAGCACAGTTCACAATAAAATAAAAAGCTGAGGTGTCCATCAGTGAATGAATAGAGAGAATATGGTATATATACAGAATAGAGTTTTATTCAGCCATAAAGAAAAGTGAAATTATGTCATTTGAAGGAAAATGGATGGAAGTTGAGAATATTATGTTAAGCAAAATAAGCCAGACACGGAAGATCAAGGGTATTATGTTTTCTCTTGTATGTGGAAGCTAGAGAGGAAAAAGGAAAAGAAAGAAATCCAAGGGATATCAGTACAATAGAGAAAAGGTACCAGGGAGTTGGAGAAGGGGAGGAAGGGAAGAAGCATTTGGGAGTGATTTTGGCCAAATTATACTGGGTGCATGTATGAATAAGTAACAAAAAAAAATACCACCATTATGTACAACTATAATGGACTAATAAAAAATGTGGAAAAATGAAACAAAAAAAAAAGAAGAAAAACTCATGTCTAATGTAGGCTTGCTCATCATAGTGCTAGGGAGCCCAAGTCAGCCTGTCAGAGCATAAAGGAACATATGGAAAGAGGTACCTGCCATCTTTGAGGTGCCAGCTGAGATCTCAGACTTTCATAATAACGCCAGACTTGTTTTTCTAACAATCTATCCCTAGTCGACCCACCAGCAGAACCAACCAGCTGACTCACAGAATCATGAAAAGTAAAAATGTTATTTTAAGCCATTATGCTTTGAGATGGTTTGTTAAGCATCAAAAACTAATACAAAAATGTTTTGTTTTATTTTATTCATGGTGTTGGGGATCAAACCCAGGGCTCACACATATGAAGCAAGTGAAATTTCTGACACTGAGCTATATCCCCAGACAAAAAATGTGTTTTAAAGATAAAGTATATCAAATTTTATATTAATAGTTTAAAAATCCAAATCTACAGGATTTTTATTTTTATTTAAGTCTCAATCTTTCACTGAAACTTCTTTTTCCAGAATAGGAATTCTGATTTTAAACAAAATTAACATGATAATTCATGCTTATTTTTTATTTTCACTTTTTGAAGTGTGTAATTTGATCAGTTTTGAAATGTATATAGCCAATACAATCAATATAAATAGCATTTCCATTACTTTTTTAAAATTTGAAATCATGCAGATGGTGTTTCCTGCATGATTTGTTACATAAGAAATTGAGAAATCAATCACATTAAGATATCAAGAACTCCACCCCCACATGTCAACTATTTCAAAGTTAAATGACATACTTATAAATATCTCAGGGGTCAAAGAAGAAAGATCAAGAAAAGTAAATAAAAAAGTTCTTTGAACCAAATAACAAAAGCATAAAGTATGAGGATCTCTGAGATGAAACCATACTCAGATGAACATTTATAATTTAAAGTACTTGTATCAGAAAGAAGCTAGAATAACAATCAAATTACTTTCAAATTATATAGTAGGAATGGAAAAAGAGTAGTAGAAATATATGAAATAGAAAGGAAATAATACAACTAAAATTTGATAAAAATCAAACAAGTATAATAAAAAAAGCAAGAACACAAAAATTAGTATCAACAGAAATAAAGCTATCAAAATAACCCTACAAATGTTAAAAATCTATTAAGGTAATAATACAATTGTATGCCTACATATGTGATAGCTTACATCACATGATCTATATTAGAGAAGGATCCATGTGCGGCTGAGAAGAAAGTATATTCAGTCATTGATGGATGAAATATTCTATGTATGTCTGTAAGTATAAATTATCAATTTTATTTTTTACTTCTATAGCTTCTTAATTGAATTTTTATTTGGAGGATCTATTCAGTGGTGACAGAGGCATGTTAAAGTTACACAGTATTATTGTGTTGTGGTCTATTTCATTCTTAAAATTGAGAAGGGTTTGTTGATATAAGTAGATGCTCCATTGTTTGGGGCATAAATGTTTATGATTATTATGCCTTGTTGATATATAATTCCCCTAAGTAGTATGAAATGTTCCATCTTTGCTCCTTCTGATTAACTTTGACTTAAAGTACACTTTAACTGATATGAGGATAGAAACCCCTGCTTGTTTACACGATCCATGTACGTGATATATTTTTTTTCCCCATCCTTTCACCTTCAGTCTGTGAATGTCTCTGTCTATGAGGTGAGTCTCTTGGAGACAGCATATTGTTCTTGGGTGTTGCTTTTTAGTTCAATCTGCCAGTCTGAGTCACTTGATTGATGAGTTTAGGCCATTAACATTTAAGGTTAATTTTGAGATGTGATTTGTTTTCCCAGTGATTTTGGTTTATTTCTGGTTTTTAATATGACTTAGTTTCTCCTTTGACTATTTCTTTAGTGTAGTTCCTCCCTTTGATGGTTTTCACTTTATTTGTTATTGCATATTCATGGATTATTTTGTTGAGAATGTTCTGTAGTGCAAGCTTTCTAGTTGTGAATTCTTTTAACTTTTGTTGATTATGGAAGTTTTGTATTCCATCTTCAAATCTGAAGTTTAATTTTGCTGGATATAAAATTCTTGGTTGGCATCCATTTTATTTCAGAGCTTGAAATATATTATTCCAGGACCTTCTAGCTTTGAGGGTCTGGGTTGAGAAATCATCTGAGATCCAAATTTGTTTCCCCTCTATGTAATCTGATAGTTTTCTCTCTCAGCCTTTAAAATTCTATCCTTATTCTGAATGTTAGTCATTCTCATTAGAATGTGCCCTGGTGTGGGTCTGTTGTAATTTTGTACATTTAAGGTCCTGTAAGCCTCTTGTAGTTGATTTTCCATTTCATTCTTTAGGTTTGGGAAATCTTCTGATATTATGTTGTTGAAAAGATTGTGCATTCCTTTGGTTTGTATCTCTGCTCCTTCGTGTATCTAGATAAATCTTAAATTTGGTCTTTTTGTGTTATCCCATGATTCTTGGGAGTTCTGTTCATCAATTCTTACCATCTTCTCTGCATGGTCAATTTTATTTTCAAGATTACATATTTTGTCTTCATTGAC